>QJNZ01000219.1:0-118498 GCA_004155055.1 Monosporascus sp. CRB-8-3
TATTATTATTATTATTATTATTATTATTATTATTATTATTATTATTATTATTATTATTATTATTATTATTATTATTATTATTATTATTATTATTAAATACGAAAATATAATAACAATTTTCACGATTAAAATATAAGTATTAATTTAATAAAAGTTATATCGGACTGTATGTAATAACGATAATAATACGATATATAAAAATCAAGGAAAACGGGTACGTTTTAACGTTTTTTATTATAAGTGAAAAATTAAAAAGTACCAGGGCTACAACCGCATGGCACACAGCTGGCAGGGTGGGGCTATAGCCCGTTTAGAAAAATTAATATAGCCCGAATAGCAACGCTTATTTTAAAGGCCCAGTTAATTGTAACGAACCTGTCATACATCCACCTGGAAGTATAAGCAAAATCCGAAATAAGGTCTTGATTTGCAGGTAACAATAGGGCGAGAAATAATTCAATGGTATATTCGTTAAAAAGGTTTAAAGTACTTTTCCCTTAGATAGAGAACGGTACAATTACCTCTGGTTAAAAGTTTAAATTAATAGTTAAGGAACGAAATTAAGTAAGTGCTAATTACAAAAGAAACTTATTTATTATATATCTCGATCCTTAAAGTAAGTATATCGTGGATTTACGTAATCTATTATCTTAAGTAAATTATAAAGCGTTTTTGTATAATTTACTAAATCAAGTAGATTACCTTTAATTAAGTAATCGAAAAAAATGAAATAAACCTACTTCCTTTTGGAATTAGGTTTTTAACTTAGGTTTCGGTTAGAGGTTTGTAACACCATTCCCTTTCTCCAAGGATCTTTGTCTTAAAGATAGAAAGGTAAATAGCTTCTTATTTCCAATTAAACTTTATTTTCCTTAACTTGCCAATTTATTATATTTGGTTGGGTAGAAAAGTTAGTACGTAAATTTCGTACAAATTAACGCCAGGTTCGTAATAACCGGTTTGATTTTATCTTTAAGTTTAGCTTTAAGGTTTTGCCGTATTTTTATTATCTTTTGTTCGGAGAGGAACAGTATTTTATAACTAAAGGTTTTTTTAATTGTTATTACTGCATTCGTTATCAGCGTCGGTACGACGGATCTACTTTAGCTATGTTTTCATTAGAAAACATTAATTTTAAACGAAATTGTCTTTAAAAGAAACGTCGGGCTGCAAAAGACGAGCTTTTAAAACTGTAGCAAAAATTTCAGAAAAAGATATTAAAAAGAATAAATAAATTGTAACGCCTTCGCCGTCAAGAAAACATTTTAAAAGAGAAAAAATTGCGTTTGCTTTTCGAAAGTTAGGAACTGAACTAAGTAAAGGAATAAAAGAAAATAAAAGAAAAGTAGCGCCGGGTGGTGACGGAATAAGCGCAGCTTATTTCCGAGATAAACGTTATTACAAGGGCGTTTACCTCCTTTAACTAGAATACCGTAGGCCTGGACCTAAACGGGAAACCGTTATCGCCCGTAACCTTGGCCGCGTTGGAAACGGTCGGTCAGGGTTCTGGCGGTAAAACGTCTTAACCAGGTTTATCGCATTCATCAAATAATTAAACGGCTTCTAAGTATTTTCCTTATGTAAGTATCTTTCCTATTTAACCAGATATTGGATTCCATTTTTAATTATTTTTAAATTTAATATTTTTTCGATTTCGTATTTGTCGGTATTTTTTTCGAGTTTTATATCTGTTTTTAGGGGGGCGTTTTTAGGTGCTGGTTTAAGCAGGGAAATATGGAAAATAGGATATATTCTTATGGTTTTAGGTAACGCCAACCGATAGTTAGTTTTCGAGATGACCTCGTCGATTTTGAACGGACCAAACTTTTTAAAATTAAGCTTATCGCTGGGTCTTTTTATTTTGATTTATGAGATATTTAAGGTTGCGTTTTGTTTCTGGCGTAATAAATAAACCTTGTTTCTTTTTGATAGAATTAGTCTTTTAATTTTTTTTTTGTTATAATACTGGGCTATTTTTCTCTGGAGAAACTGTAACTCGTTTTAAAGACGGGCTTAAATTGTCCTAATTTCTGTCGTTAGTGTTTTTGCTCTAGAGGCAATCGTAGTAATTTCTGGTACCTTGGCAAGTGGTTATTTCGATCGTTAGGTCTGGGTATCGTAACCATATATAGCTGTATAAGGGGATATGTTTATATCCTTATTAACTAAAGTGTTATACGTTATTTATATTAATAGTAAAAGTTTTACCTAGTTATTTTGTTAATAATTAATATAACTTCGGAAAAACTGCTTTAAAGTCTAATTAAGTCGTTTTATTTAATTATTTATTTAAAAGTGATACGTTATCGAGAACTTAAGCTTAATATCAATTTGTTTGAAAAAACTGGTACCGAATTTAAAGGTGAAGAGTTTGTTTCTATCAGAGATAACTTTTTCTGGTACTTTATACTTATCTAAGTAATTTCTAATAAAAACGGAAGCCAATTATTCTGCTATCGTGTGACGGCTAGGCTAGTTAACCAACTATTAAACCAAGTCGTACGGTTTATGTTAGCAGTCGTATTGTAAGAATCTGAGTAACGGATAATTTAGTTACGTTTGGTAATATTAAGGGCGTTTTGGGTAATTAAGTTGTATTGCAAGCTGGTATTATCTAAATTATGGGATTAATAAGCGTATATATCTTTTGCTGAAAACCTGGATTTCTTATGGATTTTGTCGTTTTCTTAAATTTAAAGAGTATTGGATCTGTATGGATGTAATTGGATCTCGTAAACAAAAGAGATCTAAATTACGTGACTTAATTTATTTGGGTCCTGTTTCGGTCTGCTAGGACCGTTTCCGAGATCTCTTTTTTGTTAGGTTGTAATACAATGTCTTTTTTTTTAGGATTTTTGCCTTTAAAGATTTTTTTTAGTAAGTTAATTTTTTATTATAGGTGGTCGTGTTGTTAATCGTAAATCCCGTAATCGTCCGAATTAAAAAGAGAGCTTTAAATTTTTGGCTGTTTATATTATTAAATTTAGTTTTGAAATAATGCCGTGTACGTTATGTTTTGAAAAAGGGACGAAATGTTAAATAATTAAGGAGATTTGTTATTGTAGCGAATGTATTAAATATCGTTGTTGCTGTGATAGGTCCGGTGTTCCCGTTAATTTTTTTCGTCGTATTAAAAAGGAGAAAAATTGTTTGGACCGTAAAGAAACCGTAACGGAAGAAATTTTATTGCGTTTTTAGCAAAAGTTGAAGGAGGATTTTGTACGTAAACAGCGTAATATTAATAAGATTATTAGTTATTTTTTTTGTTTTTGCCGTTAGAAATGGTTTTTTTACGTTTAAGGGGTAAAAATTGTTAATTGCGGGTTTTAGTTTATAAATAAGTTAAAGGATTAGGAACGGTTAAAGGCGAGCGTATTGTTTTTTGTTTAGGTTCCTGTTTAAAATGATTGGTTTATCCCTAAAATATCCGATTAGCCGTTTTTGGATAGCGTAAATTGGAATATTTTTAATTTTGGCGGTTCCGATGTTATTGGTGAAAGTTTTTTAGTAGGCGTTAAGTGTTAGTAAGATTTTTAACGGGTTTTTAGGTGTTTTTGGAGTTTGGGTGATTTTTTTATTTGATTAGGTATTGGGTAAATTTTTTTTTTTTTCGCGTATTAAGTATTTTTTTAATTTCGTATGTTTTTTTTTTTTTTTTTTGGGTTTTTATTTTTTTTTTAATTTTGTTTTTTTTTTTTTTTTTTTCCGTTTTTACGTCGTTTTGTGCCGTGTGTATTTTGATAGTATTTGTTATTGATTCGAATAAAGAAACATGAAAGACTGGATGGATTTTGATTTTGGGTGGTAATTTTAATTAATAATTGTTTTTTGAGATTTTTTTAACGATTTTGTATGGGCCGATATATTTGAAATCGAGTTTTTGGTTGGGGCGTTTGGTTTTGATATTTTTGGTGGTTAGGTAAATTATTTTTTTTTCCGAGAAGGTTGGTTTTTTTAACCTTTTCTGGTTGTAGTATTTGTTTATTTACTTACGTACGAACCGAAGTTTTGTTTTTATTTCTTGATGTAGTTGTTTGAGTTGTTTTAAGGTAAGGATTGTTTTAATATTAATTGGTTTTTTTTTTCGTATTTTTTTATAAATTTTTGGAGTGAAACCAAAATTAGTAATTGTTAGAGTTGTTTTAATGTTGTTATGATAGCTGGTGTTATAGGTTAATTACGCGATAAATAATTTTTTAACTTAGTTATTTTGTTTATAGTTGATATAGTATTGTAAGTACGTTTTTAGCGTTTGGTTAGTTTTTTTTGTTTATCCGTTTATTTGTAGTTTAAAGGCGTTTAATAATTTGTAGTTTAAGCCGAGTTATGTTATTAAACTTTGCCAGAATTTGGAAATAAAGGTTACGCTTTTGTTTGAAATAATTTCTGTTGGTAATCCGTATATATTGTATATATATCGAAGGAAAATGTATGTTATTTATTTAGTATCCGTATTTTTATTGTAAGGTAAGAAATAGGAAAATTTTATAAATTGGTTAATGATTACGAAGATATTGTTGTAGTATACGTCCGTAATTAAGTTTTTTAATAAAGAAAGTTTCGTAATAAAATTAAATGTGATTAAGTTTTATGGTTGCTTAGTAACTGGTAATAGTTGTAGTTTTCCGTAAGGTTTATATCGTTTAGTTTTTGCTTTAATGTAGATGTTATATTGTTGTATAACTTTTTATATAATTAATTTTATTTTAGGGAAATGATATGTTCGTTTTATGCGTTTTAAGGTTTTGTAAATTTCTGTATGTTTATATAATTAATATTTATGTATTTTTCACGTTAAATTTTCTTAATATTTTTTTGGTACGTAGATTTTATTTATTTTTTGGTTTTATGGTAAATTATTATAATATTATTATGTTTCTTTATATATATCCGGTATAGATATTTTGATGGTGTTAATATATCGTTATTGTAAGTATTTTTTTAACGTCTAGTTAAATATAGTTTGTTGTATTTTTACTTTAGAATCTTTTAGGTTTAGTTGTTTGTTAAGGGTATTTGTTTTATTATTTTTTAATCTTTTGTAATAAATAATAACGTAGTTGAATTTTGAAAGGTATTTTACGTAACGTAATTGTTGTTTAATTAGTTTTTTTATAGTTGCGAAATAAAAAATGTTTTTGTAGTTTGTATATATTTTTACCTGGTATTAATTTCCCTTAAGGTAGTGCTTAAATTCCTTAAAGGTTTTGATAATAGCTAGGAATTTCTTATCGTAAATGGGGTAATTAAGTTTAGTATTGTGTAATTTATAGGAATAAAAGGCGATAGGATATAATTTTTTTTTATCGTTTTGTTAATAAATTATTGTTTTTAAAGCGAAGTTTAAAGTGTCGGTTTCGAGTTTTACTGGTTTGTTTGGATCGTATATTATTAAAATAAATTCGTTAATAAAGGCGTTTTTAAATTATTGGAAAGCTTTTTCCGCCGTTAAGGCTTATATAAATTATTGATTTTTTTTTGTAAGTTCTATTAATGGTATTACGATTTTGTTAAAATGTCGTATAAATCGTTGGTAGTAATTGGTAAGTTTAAGAAATATTTAAATCTCGGTAATATTAATAGGCGTTTTTTAATTTTTAATTATAAAGATTTTTTTAAAATTTATTTTAATATATTCTGGGGTGATAATATGTTTTAAGTATTTAATTTTTTAAGTGTAAAAGGTATTTTTTTCTGCGTTAATTAAGAGGTTGGCGTTTTATAGAACTTGTAGGATTTTATAAACGTATTTTATATGTTCCTTTTTTGTTTTTAAGTAAATAAGGATGTTATCGAGGTAATATATAATAAAGATATTAAGGTATTTTCGGAGTATATGGTTAATTATCCGTTAAAAAGTTGCTAATGTATTCGTAAATCCGAAAAGTATAATAAGGTATTCGAATAGTTTATATTTCGTTTTAAAAGTTGTTTTTTATTTATTTTTAAATTTAATTTGAATTTAGTTATATTTTTTTTTCAGGTTTAAAGCTGTAAATTATTTGGTATTTCGTAATTAGTTTTTAATTTTAGTAATTAGGGGTAATAGCGTTTTGTTTTTAATGGTGATGTTGTTAAGTTGTTAATAGTTAATAATAAGTTGTAATTTCCCGTTTTTTCGTAGTACGAAAAATATTAGATATTCTGTTAACGATTTAAAACGTCGTATATATTCTTTTCGTAGTTTGTTTTTTAGGTAGTTGCGAAAAGCGTATAACTTTGTTTCGTTTAGATTATAAATGGGGTAAAAGGCAGTTATTTTGTTATTTTTAAGGATTATTTTATAATTTTATTTGCTGTATTATAATAATTTCGTATCGAGTTTTTCCTGGAAGAGCTTTTCGTATTTATGGTATTATAATAACATTTTCGCTATTTATTTTAATAGTTCTTTGGGTTACGTTTATAAATCGTCGTTTATTTATCGAAATTATATTTTAAAATTCGCGATAATATACCGTATTTTTTTGCTGTATTTTTTATTTTAAATATATCTTATTTTTTTAGGTAGTAAAGTTTCTATCGTATTTTTATGTTTATATTCGTCGTTCTTTTCGATCGAATGTTAAAATTTTATATTATCTATATTTTGCTTTATATTAGGAAATAAGCGGAAGTTTATTTAATTAATTTCTTAATCGATTAAGGGGTTGTATTGGCGTAATTATGGTTTTCCTAGAATTATGTCGTATCTATTTAATAAGATAATGTTGAAATTAATAGTTTGTTTTTTTTTTTTAATAAAGGTTTTAAGGTAATTAATTTCGCGTTTAACTTATCCGTCGTTATAGGCGAATTTTTAATTTTCGGTATTTTCGATTTTATAGGGATGATTTTTCTTTTTTTATGGTAGTTTTAACTAATTTATTATTTCCGGATTAATATAATTTATAATTATTATTCCGTAGTTTATTATTGCGGTGTACTAGTTTTTTCTAATTTGTATTTGTATAATGATGGTATTGTTATTAGTAGTTCCGATCGTTGTATTTAAAGCCTTTTTGAGGTGTTATAGTTTAATTTTTTTTTTTTCGTTTATCCGTGGTTTTTTTATAGGTGGCGTTGTTTTTTTGGGGTTTGTAAGAGTTTTCGTAGTATTTTTTCGTTTTAGTTATTTTATGTTCGAAATTCCTTTAATTGTTTTTTTATGCGTATTATTTGTTTTTGTAATTATTTGAATTACTGTTGTATATTTGGTTGTTCGTAAGTTCGTTCCGCGAAAGTTTCGATAGTTATTTTGTTTGAAAGCGTCGTTTATAAGTTACCGTTTTCCTATAGGCTGCCGTATTTTTTTTCGTTTTTTAAGTTTTATTGTTTTTTTTTGGTAAAATTTTTAATTTTTTTTTTAATTGCTTTTTTATTTTCTGGGTTTGTAGTAAAAGCCAGCTAAATACCTAAATCGGTGATAGTTCGCTAATAGTGCTTTTTTACCGTTTTTTAAATTAACTTTTTTTTTATTTAGTGGTTATATTATCCGAAGTGGTAGAAGGGGTCCTTTTGTAAGTATAATTCTTTAGGTGGCCAGCTTTATAGGGTTACCTTTTGATCGATTTTGTTTTGGTTTACGAACGATCGTAGGTGTCGATATTATTGTTAATTATTTTTGTTGGTTTTTTTTTGTCGTTTGAAATTAAATCTTTGTTAGTGTATTCGGGTTATACGTTAATAGATTATTTTTTTTTATTTTTGATAAAACCGATATTTAAGTTTGTTGTAATGGATAGCGTAAATCTTTATATGTCGTTCCGGTTTTCCTGGGCAGAGGTTTTTTTTTTATTTATAATGTTTTTGCAATTACTTTTATAGAGTTTGTTAGTTTTGTTTTTTTTGTTATTTTTTTTGCTGGGATTAAGCAAGTAATTTTTTTTCGGTAAGGGTTTTTTACCTTGAATGGTTTTTATGTTATTATGTTACCGTATATCGTAGTTAGATTATATTGATTAACTTTTTATTGTTTTTTTTATTATTTTGTTATTATTTTTCGGGTATAGGGGTTTAGTTATTTTGTTAAGGTTTTTTAGGCGCTTTGTATTGGAAGGCCTTATATCCCATTTTATTATAGTTGTAATATTTAAACTGTTGGTTTTGTTACTGGACCGCCCCGATTTTTATAAAGCCTAGTTAAGTTCCGTAGGAAGTAGAAGATGTAGTACGTTTATTTTTTTAGTTAGCCTTGTTGAATTTATGCTATAAGGCGTATTAACCTTTTTTTTTTGTCGTTTTTCGAACTGTCGGTTGTCGATTTTTATTGTTTTAGAAATATATTTGCTTAAAGAGATTGGTCGTTTTAGCTTAATTATCTTATTTTTAACGTTGTTTTTTAGGCCCTTGTAAAATACGTTAATTAAGGTATCGTCCTTTTTGTTTATTTATCTTATCTTAATTATTAAGTTTCGGAACTTTACTGTATACTTAAATATTGGTTTTTTCTGTTGTAGTTATAGGATTTTCTATGTAGCAGTATACTTTTTATCGGGGTTGTTAAAGTTAGCCTTTAGCTTTTTTTTGAAATTGGAATAATAGGCGAAAAGTTTTTTGGTAAATATTTCCCTGTTATTTTCTGCTTTTTTTAGGTAATCCCTTATAGTTGGTTCGAACCAGTCGAACGCGTTTCTAATAAAAAACGCTGCAACGGCAAAGATTTTATTTTCCGGATCGTTGAAAGCTAAAAACTATAGATACATTCGTATTTAAGTAAGGAAACTTTAAATATCGGTTTTCCCATTATAGGGTTAAGGTTTTTTAGCCTTAATCTTTAAAATACTAAAGTCCCTTTTAACTGTTTTTTTAAATCGTAAAACTTTTGCCTTTAGCTTTTTAAACTTATTCTGAAGCTATTAGCTAACGGTATTTTTCTCGGTATTAGGGGTTATTTTAATAATTCGGATAATTACTTAAAATTTAATAATATTACTAAATAAAAACTTGCAACGTATAACGGCTAGGTTAATTAACTAATTATT
This sequence comes from Monosporascus sp. CRB-8-3, assembly GCA_004155055.1. Taxonomy (NCBI): domain Eukaryota; kingdom Fungi; phylum Ascomycota; class Sordariomycetes; order Xylariales; genus Monosporascus; species Monosporascus sp. CRB-8-3. The sequence goes on from QJNZ01000219.1 coordinate 8,964, forward strand.
AAACCAAGTTATACGGTTTATATTAACAATCGTATTGTAAAAATTTAAGCAACGGATAACTTAATTACGTTTAGTAATATTAAAAACGTTTTAAGTAATTAAGTTATATTACAAGCTGGTATTATTTAGATTATAAGATTAATAAGCGTATATATCCTTTGCTAAAAACCTGGATTTTTTATAAATCTTATCGTTTTTCTAAATTTAAAAAGTATTAGATCTATATAGATGTAATTGGATTTCGCAAACAAAAAAGATCCAAATTACGTGACTTAACTTACTTAGGTCCTGTTTCGGTCCGTTAGGACCGTTTCCGAGACTTCCCCTTTGTTAGGTCGTAACATATCGCATTTCCTTTAAAAAGTAAGAAATACCTATACTTAGTAAGTTTATTAATTATCACCTATATTCCGTTATATTCGATTCCAGTAATTAGGTTTTTAAATAAAAGGAAACTAGTAATAAAGTCCTAAGCGATAATGTTCCACGTTTTACCAGAAATATCGGTAGGTTATAATAATCCGTAAAACTTATATCTAGTTGTTTTCGCCTTGTTACAGATATTACAGTTTTTAACAATTATTTTAACTATACGGCGTAACTTAGGGAAATCGTATTTTTTTTATAACTATCGGGTAATCTTGAAAATTCCTTAATATCCGTATAATAAATTTTCGTAAAATTTTTTTACAAATTGCTTTTGTTAATTTTTAGGAATATAAATTTTACCACGGTACAGTAACTGATTTTTTAATTATCTTTTTAACTATTAAATTTTTTTCTATTCCTTTAAGTTATAAAAATTCCGGAATCGTATTAAAAGTTCTAAAGTTAATTTCTTAATTATTTCGCATAATTATATAATGCCATTCTTATTATACTGTAACATTTATATATTTCTTTTAAGGACTTTAAAATCGTAATTACCTTTACGACTAAAAATATCCGTTTAAATATTTTCCTTTCCTTTAATATGGTATATTCTAAAGTTAAATTTTAACAAAAAAATTATCCAGGTTTTATGTTATTTATTTAGTTCTTATGTTTTTATAAATCGGGTAAAGTTTTTGTAATCGGAGTAAATATCGAAAAGTTTTTTAGTTCCGTTAAAAAATGGTTCCTATTTTTTAAAAGTATTAATAATTACTAACAACTTTTTGTCGTAAATCGGGTATTTAAGTTTTGCATCTCGGAATGCTTTAAAGTAATACGCTATTAAGTACTATTTACCGTTATTTTCCAATTATTTTAAAATAACGTTTAAGGCGTAATTTAACGCGTTTATTTTCAGGCGTTTTTTCTTATCTGGGTTAGATATCTTTATAACAGGTCCTTTAATAATCGCGTTTTTTAATTTTTAAAATATTTTTTTAATTTCCAGTAAAAACTTAAACTCTTTTCTAACGTATTCCTTAGTAGTAAGTTTCGTTAAAGGCCTGGTTATATTTCCGTAATTCTTAATTAAACTGTGTACGTAACCCGTAAATTTTAAAATTTAACGGATGTTTATAACGGTCGTTCTATTAGGAATAAGCTAGTTCTTAACTGTTTTTAATTTAAAATTCTGGATTTTGATTTATCTAGGAATAAAGGTAAATCTTAAGAAGTTTAACTTTTATATATACCATATGTTTTTATTTACGTTAATTAAGAAATTTGCCTCCTTTAAAACCTTTAATATCAGGGTTACGTATCTTTTATATTTTTCGAAATTTTCGGAATAAATAAATATATTATCGAGGTATACGAAAATAAACTGGTTTAAAAATTTGCGTAAAGTAATTATAACTATATTCTAAAAGCTTGCCGGGGTATTAGTAAGTTTAAAAGGTATTACTTTATATTTATAATACTTATATATTATTTTAAAGGCTATTTTCCATTTTTTTCTTGTAGTTATGCGGATAAAGTAGTACCTTTTTTTTAAATCAAAAGCTATAAATTATTTAATTTTGCTAATATTTTTTTTATAGTAATTATTAATATCAAAAGGTATTTATTTTTAATAATAATATCGTTTAATTGTCGATAGTCGATTATACGTCGATAAATAGGGTTTCTGTTTTTATCGATTTTTTATTTATTATCCTTAATCTGTAGTATTATGATTATAAAATATCCGGTTAGTAATTCGGAAAATTATATATATTTTCGTTTTAAGTTTTATTAAATAGTTTTTTATAAAGCCTTTGTTTTTTTGGGGTTTATGTAATAGATTTTATATAGTTTGGGGTATTGTCTTTTTTTAATAAATATTTTGTAATCTTATTAATTATGTTCTGCCAGTTTATGGTTTATTCGTTCCTTAAATAATTTCTTAAATTTGTAATATTTAAAAGGTATTATAATAGTTGGGTCCGAAATTTTGGCTTTTTTTATTAGGTAACAAACTTGTTTTTCCTTTACCGGGGATATCGGTTATTCGTTTTAAGAAAGTCGTTAATTTCTCCAATTGATATAAAGGTTACTGGAACGCAACCACGGTATTCCTAATATAATATCGTATTTAGAAATATTTGCGATATTTAGTAAAAGTCGTTCCTGATATCTTTATATTTATATAGGAAATTCTTTCGTTTTTCGGAAAACTCGTCCATTTTCGTAAGTAAACAAACTGCTATTTACCGTACGTAATTTGTAAAACTTTAATTTATATCTTTATAAGATTTAATATTTTTTTGTTACCGTTAAGGAAATAAAGTTATTTTTTGCTCTTAAATCGATTATGGTTCGGAACGTTTTATTTTTGTATTAAAGGGGAATCTTAATCTAATTACATATTCCTTTAATTACCTCGTATAAAGTTTTGTAAATAAAGGCTTTTCGATATTTTAGTTTCGAAAATTTCGAATATTTTTTAATTTTTAAGGCCGTTCAGTTTAAACAAGTTTCCATTCGCGAGTTTTTTTAATAGCATATTTAATACATTAATTGTTTCTGTACCGAAATTAGGTTCTTTTGTTATGTTTGTATTTAGGAATGGCCTTTTTTGTCTAACTAGGTCCTAAATTTTGCTTTTTACGGGTTATAAAGTTAAGGAAATGATTTTCCGAAAGAATTAATTTTATATTTAGGAGTTCGTATTGGATGTAAAGTATCGGAAAATAATATAAGCATTCTTACAATATAGCTTTTTAACTTTATTCTAATTCGGGATGTAAATAATAAAACCTAAGGTATTTTGGTTATCGTAAGATTTTAATATACCTGTATTCGTTATCGGGTTCGGTAAATATTTCTTCGTTTTATCCGGGCCAAAAGTTATTATTTTCTTTAGTTCGAAAATGGATAAAGTAATCGTTAAAATAATAGGCGGAAAAATATAATAGGTTATATAAATTTATTTAAAATTTCTTTAGGTACATTATATATTCTGGGAGTTTGTAAAGTTCCGGGGATAACTGTCCATAATTACTAAAATCTGGCCGAAACTGGCCGTTTGCTTTATGTATTTCGTAACGCTATACGTCAAGATAATAGAGATATCCTAGTTTAATAGTTATCCTGGAGGCCGTTTATTTTAAATAATATTTGCAGGTTCTAATTTTAAAATCTTAATAGATAAAATAATCTTTGTATTTTAAAATATCATTTTAAATCTGAGTAGTCATAGCGATAGTGAATTTTGGTTAGGAGGAAGTCGAACTAACTTCTTTTTTTTCCTTTTCTGCCTTACTATCTATTTTTTATTCAGCTAATCTGGCTTTTTTTTGGGGTTAAGGAATCCTTTTTTTCTTAGAATTCCTTTTAGGGGAAAAGCGATATTTGCTTTTAAAATGTCCCTTTTTGCCATAATTAAAACATTTTATATTAAACTTGTTTTTTTTAAGCTTTTTCGAAATGGTATTTACTTCCTTTTAAGGCCTGCCTTTATCCTTTTTAATTCGGCTATTTAAGCCCTTGTTATTATTTCGCTTGCTAATTTTTTTTTTAAGGTACCGATTAAAGGTTTATCTGGCGGTAATAATAACTATATTAATGTATTCCGCAAAAAATCCCATCTTAAGTATTATGTATAATTTGTCTTTAACCTAAGGTTTCAGGCCGTTATAAAAGGGATAGAACAACGCGTTTTCTGGTAAATTGGAAATTGCTGCCAAACGGTTAAACTTAGTTATGTATTCCGCTGCTAACTTAATCTAGCGGAAAAAATGCAACTGCTTAATTACGTATTATTCTTTGTCGGAATTTTTAAATAAGGCTCGTATTTTTTCCTTAAAATATTTATAATCGTTAAAGATATAATTAATGACATCCGAAAACGTATAAAGGTAATTTTTTAGATAATCTTTCATAATAGGTTTAAACCATAAAAGAACTTTTCCAGTTAATACCTGGGAAATGGTTATTACCTTTTGATAATTTTCCGTTAAAAAACTTTTACAAAATTTAAGGTAAAACTTGGCTTAAATTAGGAATCCTTTTATATCTGTAATTCTATTATAGGGTTTAAAAGTAGCAGGTTTATAACCTTTAATATCTGGTATTCCTTAGTAAGCAAAAAGTGGAACGGTATTTTTTCGAGATTAATTTGCTCCGAATAACGGTAATGTCGAGAATTTCTGTTTTTGTTGCTGGCGAGCGAGTTTAGCGTTTTTTTTTTTTAAGGTCTGGAATTCGCTTATTATAATAAACAATTTTTCATTAAAGGTAGGTTCCCTTTTTTTACCTTTCTAACTTTTTACTCCGTATTTTTCTTCTGGTTCTTTCTTAATTTCCTTTTTTTCCTCTAACCTTTTACCCTAAACCTTAATGGTTTCCTTAAAGTTAGGAATAAATTATTGGGGTTAGGAAAAAAAAAGTCCTGCTTGGGATCGGGTGGTAGGAGGGGCCATATTATTAATTAAAAGAAGGATTTTTTTAAAAGGTAATAAATCTTTTAGTATTATTACTAATTCCTTACTAACTAATAACGGAAATCGAGTGTGTTATTTATTTTTTAAACGTCGTTCTATATTATCGTCTGTATTAAGTTTAAAAAAGCTTATGCCTTAACTGGACGATAAATTATTTATCGGCTATTAATTAAAAAGTTATCAAAATATAACGAACCTATTATATATTTACCTGGAAGTATAAACAGAATCCGAAATAAGGTCTTGATTTGCAAGTAATAATAAGGCGAAAAATGATTTAGTAATATGTTCGTTAAAAAAATTTAAGGTATTTTTCCCTTAAATAGAGAACGGTATAGTTACCTTTAGCTAAAAGCTTAAATTAATAGCTAAAAAGCGAAACTAAGTAAGTACTAATTATAAAAAAAATTTATTTATTATATATCTCGATCCTTAAAATAAGTATGTCGTAAATTTACGTAATCTATTATCTTAAGTAAATTACAAAGCGTTTTTGTGTAATTTACTAAATCAAGCAGATTACCTTTAGTTAAATGATCGAAAAAAATAAAGCAGACCCACTTCCTTTTAGAACTGGGTCTCCAACTTGGGTTTCGGTTAGAGGTTTGTAACATTAATCTCGGACCCCACTTAATAAATAACCCTAATAATAAATAACTGTTTTCACTTAAACGCGCGATATTTAAAAATTAATAACAAATTAATAAAAATACTTATAATAATTATTCGAATTATAATAAAGTTAAAGTTATATAATATTTATATAAAATATATTTTTATAATATATAATAATATATTACGTATATAATAAATTGTCAGCAGTTATAGTGATTAAATGCAGGAATCTGGCAAAGTGCGCATGGTTATTCTAGGAAAGACTGAAAAAGTCTGGGGGCAATCGCCTTTATATATACGTTTAACTGTATAAAGGATGGTTTTTGGACAAAGGCTGTCCTAGGCAGTATCTGCAGCCTAGACGTACTAGCCGTGGGTACTTGAAAGCATTAATTGCCGATACGCCTTTTTGCGTTAGGTGACCTTGTTTACGTGATTTTTTAAAATTAGATTTAAAATTTTAGAAAAATTTATTAAAATTTTTAGTTTGTATAGGATTTAAATTTTTGTTTCCGTTATTCTCGTTTAAAGTGGGGCTGCGTAATTGACCGTTATATTAAAAGGCCGGCCTTTTTGCTTTATCGTTTTTTCGCAACCGTTCCGGAATACGGGGCCTATTTTTTCCGAAACGTTTCGGATTAGGTTAGGCATTAGTATAAGAAAACGCTTTATATGTATTAGTTTGTTACGTTAGAGGTTTTATAGCTTTAAAAATCGGTTTTATTTTTTAACGGTAATATTAGTAAGTGATTAAGATTATTGTTTTTTAGGTTTCTTTTTGTAAAAGGTTATTAAGTGGAGGTTTTTTTCCGGTTAGTAAGGGATATTAATTAGTTGTAAGTTATGTATAGGATGTTAGTGTTTTTAGGTAAAGATTAACGTAAAGGGTTGTAAATACGTATAAATAGGTGATTTTATGGGAAGTTAAAGTTTTGAAATTAATAGGTAAGCGGATGTTTTCGGGTAGTTGTAAGAAGAATACCGTGGTTATTGTTTTTAGTAACGAGGAATAGGTTTTAATAGGGGAACGCCTTTTTTCCTGTATAAAGGAAGTCCAGTAGGATTATTTTTTTGCCAGTTGCTTTAATTAAATCTTAAGTATTTTTTTAATTTTTTTTATATTTTTTTAAGTTTTAAGTTGGTTATAAATTATTCGAAGTTTGTTTTGTTAAGTAGTTTTGTAAGTTTGTCGACAGGATTATTTTTGTTTTTTACGTATTAAAAGCTGATATTTCTTTTTTTGATTTTTTGATGTACGTAGTAATATTCGATTCGAATGTAACGTTTTTTTCGTATTATTTGTATTTTTTTTACTTATTTAAACGTATTTATGTTATTTTTTAGGATGGGAATAGAATTTTTAAATATAAGCTTTAATTTTATTAAGAAATTTCTGATTCCAGTTATTTTTGTAATTGTTATTTTTGTTTTTACGTATTTTGTTTCCGTAATATATTTAGTGATAATATTTTGTAATTTTAAAATTTATAAAATAGGCGTTTTAGTTATAAAGAATATATAGCTTATTATAAATTTTGTTAATTCGTAATTATCCGTAAAGCTTATATTTATTATTCCGAATAATTTTAAGTTGTTATATTTATAATACAGGTGGTTTTTTTGTAATTTCCGGTACCGAAGAAATATATTTGTTATACCGTTTAAGTATTTCGGCAATTTTTTGATATATTTCTGGTATTTAGGTAATAAGTTACTTATAAACCTTATTTAAGTTAATATTGCAAATGTTATATTTAATCTGCTGATATAATTTAAAAAGTTAAATTTCTTTATTAAGTTTATATATTTAAATGTTTTTTTTATTAGTTATGCCGTTATATTTTATAACGTACTTTAAGTAATTTTTAATAAATAATATAAGGTTTTTTTTATTTCGTTTAAGCCGATTAATTTTAGTAATTTTCTAATATATTGCTATTAATTTAATTTGATATTTCCTGTTAATAAGGAACGGATAATTTGTATATTTAGGTATTAATTCGTATTACTTAAGTCCTTAACTGGGACGTTTTTAGTAATTTTTTTAACGATATTCTTAAGATGCTATTTGTTAAGATCGAAAAGCAGGAAGTTATTTACGTATAAGGTAATAACATTTTTTATTTTAAGGTTATGATATATTGCGTTATTTAAAATTAACAAACGGAAGCTTTATTTCGCGAATATTTTTTTAATTTTTTTTTATTAAGTAATTCCGGTTTATTTTAAACCGTATAGTAGGTTTATTAGTTTAATAACTTTTTTAAGGGAAAATTTATGTATTTCCTTATTTTTTGGATACGTGTTAAAATATTTTTTTAATATAGGGAATTGTTTTATATAAATATTTTTTTTTAACTTATCGTTTAAATACGTAATAATAAAGTTTATTTGGAATATATATTACCTTAAAAAGGCGGTTAACGTTATTAAAATCTTTTAATGTATTATTTTTACGATATTTACTGCGGTTTCGTTATAATTAATTTTTTTTCGTTATGTAAATTTTTTTGCGTAGATACGTATCTTATATTTATTTAGTTTTCCTGTAGACGTATATTTTTTTCTTAATATTTATTTAGCATTAATAAAGTGCCTTTAGGTAATTTTATTAAAGAGCGTAAACTTAAAGGTTTTGCGCAAAAGGTTTTTTTTGATTTTTATAAAGATAATTTTAAATTATATTTTTCGTTTTAAGCTTTTTATAGTTTTTTTTAAGGTCGGGCCGTTATTTATAATAATAAATAACTTATAAATATTAATATTTAATATATTAATTACTTATTTATATTTATAAGCGTTCCGGATAGCCTAATTAGCGTTTTTAAAGTTATTAAAACGGTTTTTATCGTTACTTAATATTAGTGGGTTGAAATAAAAAGTATATAAGCTATTTTTGTTTTCGCCTTTTTAAGTTAAAGCTAGTTTTAGTTTTTGAATTAATTTTAAGGCTTTATTTAAGGCCTTTAAAGTATATAACTTAGGAATAGTTTTTTTCGGGCGTCCCTTTTTACGCTTAATTTGCTTAGTTTTTTAATCCGTATCGTTCTTTAAAATAACGTTATCGTTTTTGTTTTTTATTTCTATGCCTTATTTCAAACGGTGTTTTAGACGCTTTTGTACGGGCTGTAAAAGTAATTAAATGATATTTTTAGGGCTAAAAGGTTTACCTGGCTTTTTTAAGTTTTCGTAAATAGTAATATATAGTATTATAAATAACTTACCGTTTTTTAGCAGTTATACCTTATAATTATGTATTCCTTAATAGCTTAACAGTATTCCTTTTGCTTTATAAGCTACCAGCTTTTTTAATTTAATCCGATAATTCTTATTAATCAGGATTATATACCTGCTGCCGAGAATTCGAAAATAACCGTTATCGGGTTTATGTAATTTATTCGGCTTAAATGCGTTTTTAAAATATTTAATTAGTATTATATTTTTTACCGTAAACTGGCCTATTCTGTTAATAATATGTGTTATTACCTTTATTACGAAATCCTAGAAATATATAAAAATTTTTATTTATACGGAAATCGTACATACCTCGTTTTGTAAAAATTATATTTCTTATTTTGCAATTCCGTTTTAATATTAATTATATATGCTGAAAATTACCAGTTCGATATTTTTTATAACGCAAAAGTTTTTAATTATTATTATACCAAATTCCTTATTGCCATTAAGGCGTAGGATTTGTACTTTTTTACGTTTACCTTTTTCGTCCGGTAATAACGTTTTCAAACGTTTTATAATTTACATAATATATACGTACAGGCTTTATTAAATTTCGTTTTTATTTTTAAACAAATAGTATTTTTTATAACGTGATGAATTATTTATAAAAAAACTAAAATAACTTTTATTTTTAATATTAATAAGCTTAATTAACCTTACGTCGTATTAAATAATTTCTTTTACATATTTCTTTCGTTTTTAAAAATCTATAAATAGTATTTTCTATATTTTCCTTTTATTGTACGCCGTATAAAAGATATTTTTTATATTGTCGGGGTTTAAATTTATTTCCGTAAATCTTTTAATAATTTATATTAATCGTTTGGTATTAAAATAGTAAAGGCGGCGGTATTAAAAAATATTTTTTTTTATAATTTCGTCCGTTATTAAAATTTTCCCGTCCTTAAAAGCGTTCGAAAGTACGCGTTTTAACTTATTTACTAGGTTATTGCCGTTTTTTTTACCGGATACCTTCTTTAATATGTATCCCTATTAATAATTCTTATCGTTTATTAAGTTCGGGGCCTTAATAATAAGTTCAGGTTTTTTATAAAATTATAGAGAAAATCCCTTTTAAAGGATGTTAATCGTTAACAACTAAGTTTTATTAAAGCTTATTAAAACGTTACGATTTAAGTAACTTCCTTTTTTATAAAATATTTCCCCGGAAAATACTTTTAAAAGGAAGTTGTTAATATGTAATATATATTTAATTATAATTTCGTTTTTTTTATTATATCTTTTTAAGGGTTATTTAACGATATTAACAAAAATAATAATTACGGGTTTTCTATCCGTTATAATTTGAATTCTCCTGGATTTAATATTTATTATAATATTTTTTTTAAAGTCGCTAATATTATTCGTAATATTAACGTTTATTTTTAAATTTTAAAACAACTTATTTAAGTTATTTCCGTAAGAAGAGTAAACGTATAAAAGTATAACGCTTTTTATAATAATTCCTTTAAAGCGTTTACCTTTTTATAGTTTTAGGCGATTAGTTACTTAAGCTTTAATATATTTACTTATTAAAATTTCCCGGGCTTTAAGACGTTCCGCCGTTAAAGCTTCCCGGGCTGCCTTTTAAATTATCTTATCGTATTACTGCATAAGGTCCTCCAGCTATTATTTTTTAACGCAAACGCTAAAAGTTTTTCCGTTTAATCGGTATAAATCTTTTAGGCCGTTAAAAATAAATTACTTTTCGTTCCTGTTGCCGCTATAAGCGTTACGAAAGTTGTTGTTTTGGTTATTTTATCTATTATTACCTTAACGTTAATTACGCTTTCCTTTTTTTCCTTTACCGTTTTTTTCTTTTTGCGGCTTAAGGCAATTCTTTATTAGGTATCCGTATTTTCCATAATTAAAATAAAATAACTTTCCGTTCTTATTTTATACGGGCCTGTTATCTTGGAAGTTGCTATTATTGTTATTACTTTTTCCCTTACCTTTTTGGGCGTTATAAAATTTCCCGTTTTTCTTTTTGTTAATACGGTTATGGAATTCGCTGTTAAAATTATCGATTAGTTGTTAAAAGGAATAACTGGTTTGCTTAAGCATTAATTAAATCGTTTTATATTAACTGCCGGCGTAATCCTTTATAGCAGTAAGGAATATAGTAATCTATTCCTTTAATTTAAACTTTATACTACAGCCCTTAACTTTTCGTAATAGTTTTTGAAATTTCGTAATAAACTGTACGAAATTTCTTTTATTATATGTAATCTTGCTAAGTTTTTTCTAAAAAGACCTTTACCTAGTTTTATTTATAACTACGTTAGTTTTTCTAAGGGTTCTTAATATTTTCGTTTTTTTTTTTTGATATTTATAATTAACTTTAAAAACGCCTTTTTGCAAACTTTGGTAATGGCCTTTACGAGGTGTAGTTAATTAAGCTGTTTTAGTTTTATTCCGTCCTTATAATTAATCTTTTTAAGGATAAGTATTAAGGCGTTACTTTAAAACTTTTAATTAGCTTAACTTGCTAAGTGATTTTTTTTATCCAGTAAGAAGTTAAAGCGTTTTTAACATAATTTTGCATTATTATTAGATTTTTTGAAATTTTTCTCTTTTTCTTTTAGGTAAACGCTTAATTCGTTAAAGCTGTTTAAGCTATTAGGGTTTAAGGAACTACTAGGGATATTAAGGGAATTATTACGACAGTTTTTTCGTTTTCGGAAACTTCTGGATAAGTTTAAAGGTAACTTATCCGAATCGTTAGGGTCCTTACGTACTATACTTTTTTCTTTACGTAATTTTTTTTTTTTTGCTTTTTTCCCTTTTCGGGGGATCAGGTTTTTTAATAAATTACCTCCTTAATTACGTTTCGTTTTCTTTTAAGGGGTTAATTTCTTTTATATCGTTCTCGACGGCGATAAGGGCTTCTTGTAAGCTTTCCGTCCCTTGGACGTTTCGTAAGGCGTTTTTGCGAATGTTTGTATTTCGTAAACTCCGTATTGCTTTTGGTTAAAGCGGTTCTTATTAAGGTATGCCTCCGAATTAGGGTATGTTTAACAATTGTTTTATGATACTATTTATTCGCTTTATTATATCGTTTTTTTTTATTAAAATTTTAAATCTTTAATTTTATCCTCAACCGATTTATATCTATATTTTCGTACCTTAACGTTTTCCCTGATCCTATTTAAATTAGTACCTAGGGACGTATAAAGTTTGTTTAATTCTGCTTAAAGCTGTTATTTCTATATAAGGGTCCTATATCGGTCTTTTAGTTGTTATTACTAAGGTAATAAAGCTTTTTCCGTAGAAGTTTCGAAAGTAGGTCTTTTTCCTACCGCTACGTTTATCGTAAGCTTTTGTTTTTCCCCCTTACTGTAAAATTTTTCGTTTTAGGGGTTTTTTTAATCGAAAAGAGAGAAAAATAAGTTATTATTCGTATATTTTTTGTCCCGTATAAGGACGAAGCCCTTATCGGGTAAACTGCTTTGCTCGATTATAGGGAATTATTTTAAAATACATTTTTATTATTTGCTTACTATCGTTAACTGCTTATTTTTTTTTAAATTAACTGAACGACTCTCTTTTAAATTTTATGCCCTTTTTATTAATTTAATTTGCAAATAATTATTTCGTTTAACGTATTACGGTTGCCAATTAACCAGAAAATGCTACCATATTAATAGTTATAATGATTAAATATAGGAATCTGGCAAAGTACGTATAGTTATTTTAGGAAAAACTGAAAAAGTTTAAGGGCAATCGCCTTTATATATATGTTTAATTATATAAAGGATAGTTCCTAGATAAAAGCTGTTTTAAATAGCATTTACAGCCTAGACGCACCAGCCGTAAGTACCTGAAAGCACTAATTGCCGACATAAATATATATTATATTATAAAATTAAGGTAAATAAATTATAATATAAAAATTAATAAAATATATTAAACCGTTATATATATAACTTGAATAAATTATTAATTTATAAAGATATATATATTTTAAATAAAATAATAAAATATTATTTATATTTTATTTTATAATTTATAATATATTTATAAAATAATAATACGAATTAATTTTTAATAATTTTACTATTAATCTTAATTTAATAATAACCTTTTTTAATTACTTTATTATAAAGTTAAACCTTATAATTAAATTATAAAAATAATTTATCGCGTTTTTATTTAATATGATTTAATATAAACTTTTATAAAAAAAATATTTTTGAAAATAAAATATTATCTCCTTAAAAAAGACGTAACCGTGGAACCAAATTAAACAAATAAATAGATTATGTTATCGGTTGCTAAGCTTTACTAAACCCTAACCTTATAAGTAATTTCAAACTGCCCAGTTATGCCCTTATCGACGACCATTCTTAACGGAATTCTGGACGGTTTTCGTAATCCGGAGTAGCCGGATAAAATTATCGTTCGTAATTCTTTAGCTTATATCGATTTAAAAATTAAACTTCGACGTTTTTAAACCCGTTATTGCTATTTTCTAATTTTGCTAGTAATTTTTTTATAAGCCGGATATTTTTTAATATAAATTTACGCAAAAATCGATTATTTCCGCCGTTTTAAAGTAAATCGTATCCGAAAATTAAAAACAAAATCCGATTTTTTTCGGATAAATTATTAATATCGACGGAAGTATTAATATATTTTATTCGGCCGATTATTTTATTTAGGTTAGGTAATTTAATCGAAACCGTTTTTATTAAGATTCCGGAAGTACGGAATATTAAGATTTTATATTCGGACTTAGCTGGTATATTTTAATTGTTTTAATTAATAAGGGTTTAAAAAAGTACTTTAAAATTAATCGAAATTAAAAAAAATGGTTAACTGGCGAAAGGTTATAAAGTTATTTTATACGGACTTAAAGTTTACCGCAAAAAGCTTAACATTTCTTAAGTTATTATTTAAAATTCCCTTTGTTAAATTAATTAAAAAATATAAGGTTTATTAAAGTCGAAACTTATCGGCATTACGTAATAATCGGTTTCAGAATAAGGTTTTTCGTAACTAAGGTATAATTTATTATTACCGTAAAAACCATTAATAATTACCGTATTCGAAAATATTAGGTAAAATATCTATCGTATTAATTATTAATGTAATTATTTTATATCTTTAACTTAGCCTAGATAATACGGCTTAAACCTAATAACTTTGTAAAAATAAAATATTAAATAAAGAAAAAAGATATTAAAATTTAATTATATATATGTAAAATAAAAATAATAAAGCGTAATTAAATTATATATTTTAATAAATATATCTTTTATAAAATAATAATTTTATTTTTATTTTATAAATTTTATATAATTTAATATATTTAATAAAAGTTTTATAAAATAACTTAGGTTTTTATATATTATTATAGTAAAATTAATAATATTATATAAACTTTAATATAAAAATAATTTAATTTAATTTCATTAATTAACTAATTAAATAATAATATTTAAATAATATGTATATATATTAATAATAAAATTTAATTTATAAATTTAAAAACCTTATAAAAATATCTAATATTTTTATATTATATAATATATAAAATAGTAAAAATTATAGTTAATTTTTTTCTTCTTAACAAATTTAAATTAAATTTTAATAAATTTTAATTTTTAATTTTATCTTATTATTTTAACAATTTTTAAAATAAAAAATATTTATTTAAATATATCAAACTTAATTATATATAAAATTTCATATTGTTAATATTTTATTTATATAAAAATATTATTATTTATTAAGATATTATTATTTTTATTTATTTATTAAATAATATATTACTTTTAAATATTTTATTATATATAATATATTAATAAACGGTTACCTTATTACGTAAATAATACATATTATATAAAATATGTAACGTATTTTCTTATAATATTAAATTTATTCTTATAAGTATTTTTGTTAATTTATTATTAATTTTTAAATATCGCGCGTTTAGGTGAAAACAGCTATTCATTGTTAGGGTCATTCATTAAGTGGGGTCCGAGGTTACACCCGAGGCCGCCATAAAAGATGTGATTGCAGTTTGGGAGAAAGCGAGCATCGAGAATGGGGACGCTGGTAACTTCGTGTCGCACCACGGCAACAAAGAATGGCTTTGAGTTGCATGTAACTTTGCAAAGAATGAGCGATCCTTTCCTTGTAGCTTACTAAAACAATTTACCATAGCTGTGCCGTATTGTAACCCTTGTTTGGCGTGGAGAAAAGAACTCGGAAAAGCTTCAACTCTCGTCGATGTATTTCCCTCCCTTCTCCCTGGATGACCAGAGTTATATCAGGCAAATGTCGTAGGACCGGCACCGAGTCTAAGAGCGCGGCCGTCTGAAATGCGATTGGGATCAATCTTGGTGTCCAAAGAACCTCAAATACACCAATAGTGTTTCCTGTACTCACTCGGGACTTAATCATCTTAGAGTTCCAGTCGAAAATCTAGAACCAGTGTTAGGACGATCGTATTCCAAGCTTATTTAATCAAGCTACATACTTCAAAGGCTTCCTTGAATCTCGGGTTATGGATCTTGCAGACCGAAAGCCAAAAGCTATCGGGGTGGCTAACGACCCCGTGTATCGACGAGGGTGATTAATGAAATCACCTGGATTTTTTTTTTTTTTTTTTTTTTTTTAAAAAAAAAAAAAAAAAAAAATCGTAATAAAAAAAAATAAAAAATAACCCAAGTCAGCATCGTCTTGTTTTTAAGGCTTTGATAAGATACCTAGGATTACAAAACAGATACGTTCAAAACCGATAAGCCAACTTCCGCGCCATTGCCCAAACTCCGTAGTTTGGTTGGGGTCGAATGGTTAGTCGCCAATCCCCATGGCTATTATATTATGTACGTTTTAGAGAAACAGTGGAGCTAGGTAAATATGCTATGAAAAGAACCTTTAGCCTAACTTTGAGGATATCTTGGGTTATATAGGTCTTTGGCGTTAAGAAATAGACAGCGTTTCTTTTATTTACCAGGTCCTTAATGGCCAGATCCGAATTCAGGATAATCATAGCCTTGGTGCCTAGCATAAGCGAACAGGTTGGCATATATTTTCGAGCCCATTTTTCGAATTGTAAATGTCGCTGTGCTTGGGGGAATTTTGTGTAGATTACCGACGATCTGGAGAATAGGTGGTCCTGGTGGATAGTTTCTTTGCCTGCGGCCAATTTTGTTTAGCTGCTAGAAAATTGTTAAAACCAACGCATAAGGCTAGCATAAGCGGTATATCTGGGCCCGTAGAGAGACATAGTAGTGATTTCCAACCAGTTAAAGCCCGAGCTTAAGGTTCTAAGGATAAAGGGGCAAAAAAGACTGATTCCCAGCGTAAGGATTGTACCGATATTTTCCCGATGATGTGAATGATAGTGCATGTATGCAGTCCCAATAGCATGCCAATCAAATTGATGCTTATAGGTACCTAGGCAGGTAAGTACTATAGGATGCTGCCGGAAAGTTAGGCTCGGCCCAGAAAGCCCAAAATACTCCGGATCTTGGGGTCAAGGCTCCTATGCAAGCTTCGTAATGAAGCCGCGTGCCGATTTTACCATAAGAAAATCAAAGCGATTAGTAATTTTGCATTTTCCTTTTAAATAACGACATGCATCCGATAGCGTCCAGAGCACGATGAATATACGTGCATTATCACGTTAATTAACTTAGGTAATAAACTACCTTCGGTTGGTGCAATGGCGCCTAACTATTTGAGGATCCTTATAGGTACTGGTCCTGGGAATTTCCATGTATACAAGTACAGAGTATGTACATACAGGAGCCGTTGATGAGTATAGATTAGGGTTGGTTAGGAACCCTGCAACATAATGACTTAAAGTAGTGTGATAAGCTGCTGTGTGATGCGAGATCGTGAATAAAAGCAACTTTCTAATCCAGAAAATTAAGTTTCGTTTATCCTTTTTGCCCGGAATAACATCCTACCATATTGCAAACGTTAGCGAATATCGAATAGATCGGAACATAATCCCTAGCACAGACTTGGCAATGCTAACCACGAGCATAAGCTTTGAAACATGCGGACGAAGGGTACCTTTAATTAAGAGTTGTGTTATTTACACATTAGTTTTTTAATAAGAGCTGCATATTATTTTTTTTACACCTGCCGCCGGCCCGTTAGATTTTTAACGGCCCGTTTAACGCGCTTTTTAGCCCGCTAGGAAACGCGTAATTACTTTAATTTTCTTATTATAACAAGTACATTATTATTATAAAAAGGCTATTAAATTAATATTATAATAATACCTTTTAATATTATAATAATTACAGCCATTATATAACCTAATAAAGTTATTACGGCTTTAAATTCGTTTTTAAAATTTAAAAGCTTTAATTTTTCGTTTAATAATAAACCAAAAACCTATTTACCGCCTCGACCGAAAGTAATAATAATCTTAAACCCCTTCGACAATTATTTTTACCTTATCGAGATCAGGCCCTATTTTTAAGGTTGTAACTGCGCTTGCGGCGCAGCCGTGGCTAGGGCTTTCTATTAAGAAGTAGCTGTAAGGGTTTAATGTACCAGTTAAACCCTTTTAAGAAAAAGACCTATAAAAATAATAAAATCTTAAAAATAGGGCCTGATAAAAAGTTGTGATTTTTTCGTTCCGTTTGTTACGTTTTTATATAAATTCGAGAAAATCTTTAATAATAATTTTTGTAATATATATTAGTTACGAAATCCTTAACGTTATAACTTATATAATTTAACGCAAAATTAAAAATTTTATTTTTTAATATAAACTTAATTTTAATTAGAATTAAATTTAAATTGTTATAAAAAAAACTTAAAATTTCGATTATTATATATTATAATTTTTTATCTTTTTTAAGTTAACATAATAATAATATATAAAGTTTAATATTACTTATAATAAGTTCCGATATATATTTTTATCCTGATTAGCTAAATATATATGATATATTAAAAAGTTTAGCATAAATATTTTAATTTTTCGAATATTTAATTATTTAAAGTTAAACGTTTATTTTTATCCGATAGTTTTACCGGTTTTTTACCGATATAAACGTTATAAATTTATATGCCGATATTATATATACGGCCGATAATTTTACGGAAATTTTACGTTATCGGTTGGTTTATTTTGTATTAAATGTTATATTTAACGGGTAAGGCCGTATTTTACGAAAAGAATAAATAAATATAATATATAATCTAGTTTTTGGAAAATTTTTAATTATTTAAGTTTTTTTTAATAATTGAATTAATTATTATTTAAATTGTACCTTTAGTTAAGTTAACTAAAGAATAACGAATTTCTATATTAATAATACCGTATTTTGTTTTTGTTTTAATATTTGCAAATACGAAAAAGTTTAATTCCGAAATAATATAGTAATATTATTTTTAGTTTTAAATAAATATTAAGCGATTAATTTTAATTTATTATATTAAATTTTATTTTTAAACGGTAATATAGTTTAATTATAATCGACGAAGTATATTTATTATCGGAATAGAAAAATTTCCGGTTTAAATATATTAATATCCGTAATTTACGTTTTATTTTTTTTTGTTCATATATATTAATTTACGTATATAATAATTACTAATGGCGTTATAAAGAAAAAAATTACGAAATATAATGGTTTTCGTTAAATCGGTAATTTTATTAAATATGGTTATAAAATAAAAATCCGGCGTTTTAATGTTAATTAACTTAAAATCGATATTATTTTTTTTTATATTTAAAAGTTAACGTTCGAATTAAACGCATTTAAATATTTTAATAACGAATATTTTCGAGTTATTAAGTAATAATTTACGTATTATTATTAAGATTATTATTTATATGAATAATAAGGCGAAAATTATAAATATTTGTAATTATTTAATTAAAACGTTAACGAACCGGGGGTATTTGCCGAAAGTTATAAAAGTAATTATTAAGTTTTATAGTTTTAAAATATTTTACAATAACCAAATTTATATATACTATATATTAAAAAAACCTGGTAATTTTATCCGTATAGTTATACTTATTATCGTTTGTAGATTAAATATAAATATTCCGGATATTAATTAAATAGTATAGTAAAAAATACCGAAAAGTTTTTCGATAAAGAATTTATGGTAATAATTTAATCGAATGGTTTATAGTTATAAACGATTAAATATGATTAATTATAAATAAGTTATATTATTTGTATTTTATTAAGCGTTCGATAAGTGTGAAACCGAGTTATTTATTGTAGAAAAGGTTAAAATAACGAAAAAAATCTAGGTTAATAAGTTAAAAACGGTATTACTTATAAGAATATAAAGGTCGTAATAAAAATCGAGGTAATAAATATAAATGATAAGGAAAACGATACGTAATTTATTACGGATAATCCTAATTAGGATAAGGTAGTTATCGAATTTTAATTTTATTTTTCGATTAGTTTAAATATTATTTTTGTTATTTGCAAATTTCCGAAATGTATTAATATTAATTTGCGGAACCGGACGAAAATAAAGTTTTAATAATAGGTATTATTTAATAGCGAATATATACGTAAGGCGATTTTAATATATTTAAAAAAAACGAAACCGTTATGTTAAAAAAGGATTTTAATAATTTTATTCCGATTAGGTTTTATTATAATTTATATATATTTAATTTTATTTATATACCCGAATTTTTAAATATAAAGATATTTACGTAAAAATAGTTAAAAGCTGGTTTATTAAAGGCGGTTATTTAGGAAATAATAGAATTTTGGTATAAATAACGGGCGAACGAGTTATTTTTTACGCGGTTATTTCCATTTAGTAGTAAAGGGGCAAAATAGATATTTATTTTTATTAAATTTAAATGGTTTTTATTTAATGTGTTTTCAAAAAGATTAAACGAAATTTAAGGCTTTTATTTAATTTAAAGCGTAATCGAATTAATTAAAGCGGTTTCCGGATTTAATAAGTAATAATATTAAAACGTTTTAAAAAACCGTTTTTTATTTGCGTTACGTTTAATTTACGAAAAAGCCGTATTTGTTATTTTACGGAAAGTACGGGAAATTTTTCGTAAATAGTGTAATTTGTTTAATCGAAAGTAAAGGCGTTATATTTTTATATCCCGGATTAATTTATATAGGTTAAGGATTATTGCTGCGTTATAAGTTTGATAAATTTCGGAAAAAATTATAAGGCCGCCGTAAATTACGCCGGGTTTTAATTAAGGTATATTATATATAGCCGTCCGGTTTAAATTAGTGGTTAATAATTTAATAGTAAATTTAGTAATTTAAATATTAACCCGGTACGTAATTTATATGTTTTCGTAATTTAAAGTTGTAATTTTAGTTATAATGATGTTTATAATTATACGCGTAGTTTACGGTATATTAAATAATCTTAATTAGGAATTTGTTTTATTTCCGTTACTTATAACGTTAATGCGGAATTTATTATTTTTTAATATTTTTAATTCGTTAACCCCGTTTTCGTTATTATATTTATATTTATATAATTTATTTGCTTTTATATCGTTACCGGAGTTGCCGGGGTTATTAGAATATAATAATATGTAATTTAACGTTTTAAATAATATATCGGAAATTGGATCCGAAATAATAATTTTTGTCGGGGTTAGGGAGTTGTACGTTAAAAGTAAACGGTATTTGTCCGATAATAATAATAATGGCAGGTTGGAAGTTAATTACGATATTAGGTTAAAAAGTAAAAAACGAAATTTAAATAGTTTTAATTAGGACGTATAGTAAAAAATACGTTCGGTTTTGATATAGCGTTACGGTTTTAAGGTACGATAAATATGTATATTTATATAATGTTAATTAAAGTTATTAAATAATATTATTTATTTATTATATTCGTTATTTTTGTTAATTTTTAATATGTTAAGTTATATATAAATATTAATTTTTTTTGATCCGGATTAATTATATGTTATAGTAGATATATAGTAAACCTTTTAAATTGAGAAAATTAACGAATATATGTATTACGCGTTTTGAATTAGTATTTATTGTAGTTATTAATAAATATTTGTTTTTAATTTATAATCCTCGATTTATAACGCCGAATTAAAACATTTTGAATTTTGTTTTCCGGTTTTTTTTTTCGAATTTGTTATATTAGTTTTTGAAATTTTTTTATTTTTTTTAATCTTTAAGATACCTTAATTTAGGTTGATTAATTGGTATACAGGATTAATTATGCGGGTAAATAGATAATATAAATAATTTTTCGTTAATATTAAGAAAATTATTTATTCGTTACGTATATAGCTATTCTGGTATTTGCTTTTTTTTAAGTATTAATTTGAAATGTTTAGGATTTTAATTTCGTAACGGATTTTAATTAAAATTTTGTTACGTTTTTTCCGGTAATTTAAGGTTTACCGGTATTTCAGGTTACGGTTTTTAAAATTTCGTTATCCGAAATAAATAATGCGTAAGGGTACGAATTTCCTTTTTTTTGGTATTGCTTTTTTTTTATTGGTGTAACTGGGATTTCGGGTAGAAGTTGGAAATTTTTTGTTTTAGAATTTTATATCCGTATAATAATAATAAGATATTTTGGGTAATTATTAAAGTTTTCGGGATTAATACCGAATATAATATAGTATTTTCGATTTTAATTTTTATATATGGTTATTTAATTATTAATTAAATAATTATAATTACGGACTTTTTTTTCGTTTAATATTATAAAAATAACGTTTATATAATATATATTATATGATATATTATGGTTTTATATTTTTGATCGGAATTATTAAATTATAATATCTTTAATATTATTTATATTATATAAGTTGTTGTTATATATAAATATTCGAAAACGTTAAGCGACTTAAGTTATACGGGTTTTTAAAAAATAAATACCGGTTAAATTTATAATATAGAAAATATTTATTTTGCGGTTTTAAGAATTTATTATTTAATGATTTGTATTTTTTATATCGTCGATTTTATTGTTATATTTTGGTATAATGAAAAAAGCGAATACAGTTTTATATTATTTTGTTATTTTTTTTAAGTTTGGTAAAAATAGGTATTAAAAGCCGTTATTATATATAAATACGTTTTTTATTAACGTTTTATAAGTTATATATATATAACCGAGGTTTCCGAATATTTATTAAAGTACGATTCCGATATTATTATTAATAAAATATGCGTTAAGGTATATATAAAGGTAAGTAAATTACATTTTCTAATATAAATTAATAAATTCCGTTTTATTAAAATTTTAGAATATTATAACTTTATCGAATAGTTTTGTAACGGTAATTAAAAATAATTTTTTAATTGATATAAAGTTTGGAAAAACGGTATATATAACTAAGGTTAATTTAAGAAAATTAATACCGTAGTTGATATAAGTCGTATTAAAAGTTAATTTAATAGTATTTATATTTTTATATATATTTTAATTTTTTGTTATATAGTTATATAAATTACGGACGTAATCGTTATATTTTACATTATTTAATAGTAATAATATTATTATGATAATTATTTAATATTAGGTATTATATAAAAAATATTAATATATTGGAAACTTAGGGGTAATATATATTTACCGGTTTTATTTTAAGTTAATTAGGATTAAAAATGGGAATATAGGATATAAAATATATAAAATAAAATAAAGTTCGTATATTAAATAGTATCCGGATATATTATTGGTAATAATATAAAATATAGAAGGATTTATGGTATATAAATAAAGTTTACGGATAATTAATAGGTTATAAAGAAATCCGAAGATAATATATATAATTAGGATTAGGATATATACGAATTTTAAAATTATATAATTGTAAGTATATAAATAGTTAGGTTTATGAAAGTTGTTAAATATTAACTTAAAAGTTAATAATATTTTTTCTTATAACGAAATAATAATATATAAAGAAGGAATTAGTAACTGTATATAAATTATACGATATTCTTTTTTATTACGATTTGTTTAATATAATTTATAAAATTCCTTTAGTTAAATGCATATTAAATAAAATTATTATAGTTATTTAATAATTATTGTTATTTATTTTATTATTATTTATTTTATAATTATTTTATATACTTTTTTATATTTTATTATATTATAATATTTAAATTTAACTTATTTATAATATAATAATTATTATTAATCCGTTTTTTTTATTTAATATTTAAAATCTTTATTATAATATATATCTTTATATATTTATTATAGTACGGGATATAAATAACTTTACCGATATGTTTAATAATATATTAGACATAGCTGTTAATAATATTCTAAATAATAAACGTTAGATAGGCCTGGTAAATTTTAAATTTTCGGCTAAATAGAAAAAAGCGGTTAAATTTATTAGTAATATTTTTTAAAAATAACTTTAATGATAAGTAATAACAACCCGATTTTATAAATAGCCGGAATTATTATTAAAATAATTTTAAGGATAAGTAATAAAAATTTAATTTTAAAAATAGCCGTAATTATTACTAGAATAAGTTTAAGAACCGGTAACGAGAACCCAATTTAAAAAATAATAAAAGTTATTATTAAAATTTACGATATAGCGTATTTTGCGGTTTCGTTTTAATTAAAGTGTTTTCGTATTATTTATATAATATTTAATTATTTTAAGATATAAGATATTTTTTACGAAAAGTGTATATTATACGTAATTAATTCTAGATATTAGGTATATATTATAAAGTTATATTAATATAGGGGAAAATTGGAAAGTTGTAAGTATTTTACGTTTTAATATTAATAGGAATATATATTAATTTAAAAAAAATTTGTAATTAATTAAAATTTACGAATTTAACGGTATTACAAAAGGTTTATATTATAAATGAGATTTTTTATTATATAAAAACGCGGTATTTATATAAGTATTAAATGTTAATAATGTAATTTGGAATATTTTAAATAGTAATAACCGGTAGAATAAAATTTATATTATAACGGATTATGCCGGCTTTATAGGTTATTAAATTATTAAGTTAATTACGGATTTTTAATTAGTTATGGTTTTCGTAATTTAACGAAAAAAATATATAAACCGCATATTTTATAAACGATATGAAAAAAGGTTTATAATTTTATGGACCGGGCCAATTAGCCGGGAAATATATATTATATGGCCGTTTTATAAATGTTATAATTTACGGGGTTATGTAAACGATAAATATACAAATTACGTATAGGAATACGTTAAGAAATGTTTATACGCGATTTTTAAGTATTTGATATTATTATATAGTTTAAATAAAGATTTTTAAAAGGATTTAAACGTAAATATTACGTTTAAAATGAATAAAATCTTAGGTTCCGAAAATGTAAAAAAAGTTATTAATATATAAGTTACGATAATACGCGAAAAGGGGTAAAATAAAACGAAAAAATCTTAATAAATACGCAAAAACGTTAATTAATAAATTAGTTACAGATAAAATACATAAGTTAATACGAAATTATACGATATATTTAATTATAAGTAATATAATATTATAAATACGTTAATTTATTTTAATATAAAGGATTTATATGGTATAATTATAAATAAAATATACGAATAAGATATAGTGAATTAGGATTACGTAATATATTTAGTTATATTATTATTAAAAATATGGCAAAATTCCCGTATTAGTTTCAACAAAATATAAAAATACCAAAGAAATAAAAAGTTATAATAATAGTTTGTTTTTATCCGATAAATCCTTACTTTATTTATTCGATAACGACGTAGCCGATAACGGATTATTTTAATTAAAACCGTTTATTAAATTATTTATAATTTATATCATAAAATTATAACTTTTTTCCGTATACAAAATATTACGGTTATTCGAAATTAAATTATTTTTAATAAATTTGATATTAAAAGTTTTTTAGGTAATTACGTTAAGGTTATTTATAAATTGTGTTTTGTTGTTTATTATATTTAATTAATTAAGTGTATTTTTGTTATTAGTAATAAATATAATATTGTTAAAGTTAATTAACATAATTTTTATGGTTTTACGGTTTATAGTTAAAATATTTTTAAAATTTTAGTTATTTTTTTTAATCCGAGACGGATATTTTTTAATAAATTAAAAATTACGAAATAAAAAATAAGCGTATTTAAGAATTTCGTTACGAAAGTTCCGAATAGCGTAATGTTTATTTTATATAAAAGTATAATAAAAATAAAATTTGCGTTATAAGGAAATACGGTATTTAATTAAAAACGAATTTCGGAAAAAACAGTATTAATATTATGCGTATTATTTTTCGAACGACGGAAATTATTAGTAAGTTATAGGTTATACTGTTTGCTTTTTTGATTAAATATTTTTTATATTTTTTTTTTAAATTTTGTAAAAATTAGATTTAACGTTAGAATTGAATTAATAAATATTTAATTTATATATTATAAAACGTAATATTTAATCGAAGTAAAGTATTTTTTTATTATAATTATTTTAACCGGCTTTATAAAAAAAATTAATAATATCGATATTAGTTGTTTAATATAATTAATATCGTTATAACGTATAATATGCGAACAATATAAATAAATTTAAGTTTTTAAAAAAAAACAAAAATAATTTTAAAAATTTTTATTAATAGGAAGGATATTATTTAATAATTAATTATTATTTATAATAAAGTTAAGAAAATTATCGTTTAACGGAATATTATTTACATTAAAAATATTCTTAAAGTATTAATTATTTAATAAAAAAACTTTTTTTAATAAACTTGAATTAAAATTACGCCATTTATAAAATAATATATATAAGTTATATTTTTAAATTAAAAATAAAATATTTACGAATTATTTGTTAAATTATTTTTGTTATTAAGTAACGTATTATTAATAAATAACGATAAAAGATTTTCGTTAAATACACCTTTATTTATTAACCCGTTTTAATTAGAATTTTGCGATTTTTCCCTTATTTATTTAACGTAATTAAGATATTTAAAAATTATATTAAACACGATAATTTTAAATTCGGCGGTAATTAACCGGAAATATATATATTTTATAAATTCGGTAAGTTACGTTTCCGAAAAAAGATTTTCGATTAAGGTATTATTAATAATTCCGTATATGCTGAAGGTTTTTTTTATGAATAATTCGTATTAAATACGTAATTTTCGTAAAAATAACGCAAATATATAAACGTTATATATATAAAAAATAAAAAGTTTAAGTAAATAATGTTTTGGCGATTTTTAATATAATTACGTTACTTTATTTAAAAATTAACGGTTTATTTTTAAAGTTATTTACGTTATATATATTCCGTTTATATTATTAAATTAATAAATATGTATAAATATAAGTAAAAAGTTTATTTATATATGAAACAAAATAGAAATAAAAAGAAATTACCGATTTCTATCATATAAATCGGCAATTTCGGCTTAATTAATTTATATTCTCCGGATATAACTGGTTATTTTTTGATTTTTATAAATAAAATAAAAACGTTTAGAAAACCGATAAATTTTTTTTTAAATTTATATATTATTCAAAATTTTTTTGGATATACGTTATAAATATTATTGATAATATTTTCGTTTTTATTAATTATATTTAACGAAATCGAACGGCGTTTATTATATAATATACGTTTTAATTTAAAAAAGCCGGGAAACTTTTGTTTATTATATTATAAAATATATTAAAGAAAAGAATCCGGATAATATTAATTACGAATTAATAAAAAATATTAAGTAATATTAAACATTAGTATAATATTTCGTAAAATGATTTTATTTTATAATATTAATTAAGATAAAATATAAATTATTTTAATTTTTTTTAAAAGATTTAATTATAATAACGGGTAAAGGCGGTAATAAAGTTCCGTATAATAAAACCGTATTAAAACGTTATATTACGAATATAATTTTAAATATTAAAGTTATTATATTAAAATACGATATCGTTTTGTTATATTTAATTAAAAAATAAAATTTATTTTAATTAATATTATATTATTATAAAGGATACGGTATAATTATTTTAGTTTTTTTTAATAACCGGTTTATATTATTATTTAACGTAATATAATTTTCGCAAATATTTAAATTTTTTAATATTTTAATTTTATTCCGTAATCGCGGATACGCTACTGCCCCCTCCGGGTTAGGCGGCAGTCCTAATCGGGCATAACGCCGCCGTATACCATACGTCGTAACATAAATAGATAACCTTTTTTCTGATATTTTTTTTTTATACTCTTAACTTCTTCTTTTCATTTTCGCTAAGGATTACGATTATGACCGTAACCTTTAGTTTTATTTCGGTAAACGCTTTTCCGCCTTTCCCTAACTACCTTCCTCTTAGCCGTTTTCCCTCGTTTTTTACAAATCCCGTCTCTTTTGTGCGTTACTTTTCCCGTTTCGCCTAATTTATTTAATAACAATACTAACTGTTACTTACTTAATCTATCCGTCCGTCTTTATTATAGCTCCCCTAATTCTTTCGCCCTGGGCTTTATTAGCTTTAACCTAACAACTTTTATTAATTATAATACCACTTTTTTTTTACATAATGTATAAGCTTATTTGTAACGAACCCCGATAATTTAAATCTTTGCCCGTTATAATAACCTTTAAAACCCGGCGTTTTATATTTACCTCGATAACTGTTAATAATCCCATACCTTTTTATTTTAATTAATTACAAAATATTGCAGGCATAAAAAGTAATTACGTTAATGCGGAAATACCGGAAATACCTATTTTTAGCATAGCTGTACTAGGCGTCCCTGTATAAGCTGGATTTTTTTAATTATAGTTAAACCGATTATAACATTGTTTTCTATAATACTGCAAATATAACAAAATAAATGGGGGTATTAAATTAGCAGGGGAACCTAAACGAACTGTTATTTATTTTGGATATATTATTATTTACGGAATAACCGAGCCCAAATTATAGGAGGTAGGGAAAATAAAAATAAACTGCAAATAAGGATATAACGAAATTACCTAATAGAATTAAGTTCCGGTAAAAGGGTAACTTTCGTACGGTAAGGGCGATAGGAAATATTAAACGAAAAAAAAGGATTATAGGATAACGTAACTTACGCGTTATTAATAACTTATAAGGCATATTACAAACGGATTTATATTTCCGCATACTTACGATTCGTATCTTATTTATACGGCGCTAAGTTAGGTAGATATAGGTTACCGGGAGAGCCGATAAGTTAAAACGATAACCGTAAAAAGCAACCCGGTAAAATCTTAGGTTCTTATTGGTAATACCTAGACTGTTATTATAAAAAGAAAGGAAGCGATATATAAAGTCGTAACGGATCGTCCATTTCAGCCAGTTTCCGGATAATCCGCAAATTATATATCGCAAATTAGGAAACGTAATTTACGGTAAGATTTATAATTACTATTTTATTCGTTACGTTTTATCTTTCTCGAAAATTACGTAATTAATAAAAGTACGAAAAACGGAGGAAGGAATTAAAACTTTATTTTCCCGGTTCTATAAGAAATTACGTTCCAGCTATATTCTGTCTTTCGGTAGTTACGTAATTAGCAAAGTTACAAAAGTTTTAATAGGGAGTTACGTTTAAAACGGAATATACCTCGTTACGAACTATTTAAGGCTGGTAAAAAGGGGCTGGAAAAGTTTAGAATATTACGGGTATTATATTAAACTTTTACTTTTACGTATATATATATTTTTCGTTATTCGTTATTCGTATTTTTAAATGTACGAAATTGTTTAATTAAAACGTTTATTTTACGTACCGGATATTCTTTAGATCGTTATTTTTAAATATCCCTTTTTGTATAATATTTTTAATACGATAATTAATATTACCTTTAATATTTAGACTTTTTTTAACCTTTTTAAAACTATTAATTTAGAGCCGAGATAATATACCTTTATAACGTCCTTTAAAACATCCTCTAAGCGCTAGATTTCCCTTTAGAAGAATAAGGTATACGATTTTTAACCTAACGTTACCGGAGCCTTTAAAAACGATACGATATTTATTTTAAACGATAATAATTTAAATTACGGCGATTTTAATAATAACCAACCCGACGTTTTTTTTCCGCCGATTTATAAGTTGTTAACGTCTGCTAACCGAATAGCTGTTAAATTTAATAATATTACCGATCTAGGTATATGTTAGCATTTTCCAGCCCTTAATACGATAAAAAGGTAGCTAATAATTTTCCCAGACGTAAGTCCTAATAGAATATTTAATATTACTAGTAATAGCGATACCGTAAAGCTGTCCTTTACAGCTAAGATAACGGAGCCGGATTAAAAGATTATATTTTAACTTTTAAATATTATAAAGCGTTTTACAACTTTAACATTTCCGGTAAGGCTATCGTTTTCCTTGTTAGCACCTTAAACGGATTCGGATTCGCCTAGTTGCGTTAGTAATACCTTATACAAAAGTAACCGCATATCGATAATTGGAAATATTATATGCAACGTAATAATTTAGAACATATAGGGGGTTTTATATCTTACAAACAAAGCTAAATTACTATTACCTAAATAATATAATTTATAATTTTCTTTACTATACCGGAAAAAACAAAGTTCGCATTAAGAAAGCATACCATGCTTTAATACGGCCGCTTATAAAAAGGGCGAAAATAAAATTAAGCCAGCCGATAGGAAATTAAGGTCAAAACGAAAAAGAAAGGCAGTTTACCGTCTTTTATATAGCCCTTATAATATTTCTTTCGATAATAACAACGGTAGTAATAATTACGGCAACCTTCGAAACAATTCGGATAACGGAAAAAATTACCAGCTTTTTATTAAAGGTAACGAAAGGGAGTAAGATAAGAAAGATAATAACGGTATTTAACTTACCCCTTATAAACGTAACAAAATTAATTCTCCTATTTACGCAACTTTTAATAATATATTCGTATAACGTTTTCGTTTACGTAATTATATCTCCTAAATACGGAAATTCCAAATATTAATCCGTGGCCAAAAGCGCCCCCGCCGGCAAACCATTCCTAGCCTACCGTTATCGTATACTTTACATGATAACTAAGGGTTTACGGAATCCGTTTTTACAAAATTCAAAAAATGGTTATTTAAAAACGCATATTTCAAACGTATAATAAAAAACGGTATAACAACCTTTTAATTGCAATTCAATTAGGACTTTTGTATAAAGTACGGATACGGAACTAAAAATCGCCAAGACCCGGTTAAGAGCCGTAATTCAATAAAGCACATATTAATAACAAGAGCCGCATTTATAACGGAAAAAGATAACCTTCTTATTAAGCTAAAAAACCAGGGGCTATTTTGGTAGGAGACTTATAAGTAGTTTACGGAAACTTTTCCAGAGCGGAATAAGGGAACTTTATAAGTACAATACTATATAAAGTTAAAAGGGAAGTACGCGAACGAGGTTGGTATTTTATAGAAACAAGTTAAGCCGGTTTAAATAAAGTTAAATATATTTAATAAATAGCTTTTAAAAAAGGGATAAACGATATCCGTTTTAGAAAAAGGGTTTAAGGTTAATTATGTTATTTTTTTATATATATACCGTAAATAAGATTTTTACTAGATAAATTATGCTTCTTTTTATACTTTCCTAGCCGCATAACTTTATTTAAATTAAAGAATATTTTTAATAATTCTTTTTTTAGTACTATAACGTCCCGATATAAAGCATAGAATTAGAAAAAGGTTGGGTTACGAAGAATTATAATACGTTTATTCGAATTCCTTATTTACTTAAGCTAATTATTTAGCTTTATTAAAGCTTATATTTTATTACGTTAACCAATTAATCCACTTATACTTAAAGCAGTTATTATTAAAAAGAGCTATTATTACGTATTTATCTTATCTCGCCTTATACCGTTTTGTATACTGTCGTTTAATAGGGTAGGATTTAAATTTATATTTTACGCAGTTTTTTATAACGTATAAATTTTATTTTAAAGCTAAAATTTATATTATGGAAACAAATACCTAGGGTTTCGAAATATGCTTAACCGAAGGCTTAAAAATTAAGTTCCCGAATTAAGATAAGTTATTTAATTAAGAACCTTATATATTACTTATTAATTAGGTATAGTCCGGTTTGCTACCCTGCTAAAACCGCTATTATAACCTTTATTAAAATAATTTCACTTAATTATACGGAGAAACCTTTTTTTTATCTTTTTTTTACGTCCTCCCTTTATATTTTATATTTAAAGTTATATTATCTTTACAATTAGATTTTTTTGCATTATATATTCCTTAGCCGATATAAATCCCTTATATTAAGGCCTTATTAGAATTAAATATTTAATTTTAACCCGTATTAATTACGTATATTTCGGCTACTAATAATTAATTAAGGAATTAAATTAGGGGAATTATTTAAAATACCAACATAATTACAATATTATTCGAATAAATTTTTTTTATTAATTACGGTATTTTCGAAAGTAAATATTTAATATTATTTACCGGGTAAAATTCGAATTATAACTTAGATAAAAATATCCCTAAGCCGTTCGGATTTTTAAGTCGGTATTATAACACGTTACTAACTATATACTAAAATAACGATATTATCTAGGTAGCCGAAAACCGCCATCTAAGCCTAGATTTAAACCCTTAGCAATCCTTTATATACCAAAAAACCCTTTAAAATAAGGAACTTTACAGACGATTTGTTTTAACTTTATCATTACCTTTATAAATATAGCCGACCTTTAACATCCTATTAAAAAACGAAATAAAAAAAATAAAAATTTCGCTAAAACGAACGAAAACCTTATTTTACAATATTACAAAATTAGCCGTAATTACGACGTAAACGTTTACCTCTTATTTCGCCGTAAATACCGGTATTACGAATATAACTTACAAAATTATAACTTTTTATAACCACTACTAATAAACGAAATAATAAATGCGATATACCAGTAAGCATAACATATCATTAATTAAAGCAAGCCAAGACGTACCCGGTACCTATTAGGAGGACCCCGGTAGATTTTATCCAATTAGGAATTCGCTGGATAAGAAAACGCCTTAATACGGCTTCTGGGTTATAGAAGCCTTACGTAAAGGGGAAAAAAAAAAGGGCTTTAAAAACCCAGGGGCATTATTCGATAATAACTTAAAGCCCAATAACTAAAGAACTTATTAGAAAGATAATTAAGAAATTACTAAAACATTTTTTCTTTAAATCCCTTTACTATGCCTTAATTAATTATATAATAATATATATTACTTAATAAATAATTTAAAATTTCATAATTAGCTTTTAATTGATTTAAATAAAAAGAAAAAAAAGTTTTTATCCCGAAACTTAACTTAATTAGATAAATTAATTAAGGGCCTAAACGATAACAAGCTTAAAGGTAAAAATAAAGGGATTAATAGCTTAATAACACTAATATTAACATTATTACACCCGCTTTAAAAAATATTTACTCTAATAAATCCTTAGCCGTTACCCCCTAGAAATAATAAGTCCAAATAAAATATATCTTTTAATAGGTCCTTATTAAACTTCTATTAAAATTCGCTTATTTGCCTTAAAATAATAAATAATAAATCGATAATAACAATATTACATAAAATAATAAAAAATAATAGTATTTCCTAAGTAACTATTTATTATAGTTACTTAAAAAGCGCTATCAATTTTTTCGAATTTTCGAATAACTTTAAGTTATTTATTAACCTATAAGAAATAACTGGCCATTAGGTTATTAGTCCCTTAATCCGTTATTATTCAGGCCTTAAGTTAAATTAAAGAATAAGGCGACTTATTTCGAGTAACTATTTATTAATTAATATATTACAGTTTTATATAATAATATTTATATCTTTTCTATTTCCTTTTAATATATTTTATCTATTTTTTTAACATTTGCTTAATATATTTAACAGTATATATTTAATATTATTACGATTTCTTAAATAGGGATTAAAACTTACGTATTAGGTAATATCAGTTTTATTTAATTATTACTTAGCCCTATTAAGCGCTTAATCGCGTTAATAAGTACGGGGTATTTAATTTAATAAGGTAATTTCGGTAAATCTCGATAACGTTATTAACCTATTAAATTTCGGATAACATCTTCATTTATCTTTTATTTATTAATTATTTAATCGCGCTTATAAACGTTATTTTAAAACCGGTGCTTATCCGTATAATAATTGCAGTCGTTTATTTTACGGGGAAAATATAAGGTAATACGGCGTATTTTTAAAAATTTTTTAATCGTAAACCTGTTATAAATACTGTAAAGAAATATATAAAGATTATTATAACTTAAAACATTAATTAAAATATAATACGCTTTCCGGATATTTATTATTTTTCAACATTATAAATAAACGTAAGCGAAGTATTATTAACGGGATGCCAGAGTGTTAATTTTTCAGGAAAAGTTTTTAGGAGATTTTGTAAATTAAAATAAGGGAGTAAAAAAGTAAGGGGCGAATTAAAAGGAGACGTAAGGGGTGGAAAATAAATCTTTCGTAAAACAAAACTTTATAGGAAAAATCTTATAAAAGATGCCTTGTAAAAAAAACCGCTAAAAAAAATTTCGCAAAAGAAACCTTATAAAAAGTTCTATATCTTACAAATTTATAATGCTTATAATATTTTTTTTCTATTATAATATACAAATTTAAATAACTTACAGTTATTAAGGTTACATATAGCCTTACCATTTTTACTTAGGCCCCCTTAAGCGTTAATTACCTTATACTTACCTTTACGCAGGCGTTAATTACCCTGTGTTCACCCTTACGTAAGTATTAATACCGCTATACCGCCGTATTATTTAAATAGCTCCAACTATAACCGAAAGGTCCTAAAATAACCCCCTTAAAAACAAAAATAACCGCAAAAACCCTTCTAGCTAAAATAATAATATTCCGTAACACAGCTTCGACCCTGTATTATCGTTTTCCTTTTTTTTCGTTTTTACTCCTTTTAATATTTAAAAAATAGCTTTTACCCGTACGTATCGGTTATTGTTTTTATCTTTTCGTACATATTTATTTTCGGTATTAATACCTAAATTACAAATACCATAATTTAATATTTTCCTAATTTTTTTATTTTTATATCTATAATATCCTTTCTTAATATAATATAGGGCGATACGAGGTTATATAAATACGAAATAATTAAGGCAGTATTTCTTAACGGGCTTTTAACAAACCTATCTAATATCGACCCTTATCCGGTCCGGAAAAACTTAAAACCAAATAGCAAAAAAGCTTATGTTCGAAAAATAAAGATATAAAACGCATACGTATATCGTATACCAATTAAAAATAATAATTAATTCTTTATAAATACTTAATTAAATTTCTTAAACGCGATCCGCGTAATTTGCAAATAATAAAGTACTTCGCCGAGATTATCGGCCGCGGAATTAAAGTTAGGCTTAAACTTATAAATATAGTTACGTATCGGGGTTAATATAGCGGTCGAATTAAACGTTATATATGGACAATAATTTAGAATACGGCGTACTACTTATATTTAAATAAATTATTACTTAAAGCTTTTATTAATCGACTTAAAGATTTTCTTTAAATATATCCCGTAACCCCTCCAGGTTTTGCTTATTTACTAAATTATCTTTAACCGTACGGCACTTTAACAGGAAAGAGTTAAAAAGTACTTAACAGCCTTAAATAATCTTAGATAAATATTACGTTACGAAAGTAACTTATCAGCCTTTCCGTAACTAG
The DNA here is from genome assembly GCA_004155055.1 of Monosporascus sp. CRB-8-3. Lineage (NCBI taxonomy): Eukaryota > Fungi > Ascomycota > Sordariomycetes > Xylariales > Monosporascus > Monosporascus sp. CRB-8-3. The sequence continues at coordinate 43,386 of QJNZ01000219.1, forward strand.
TCCCTGCTAATAATTTCCCAGAATAATTCTTTCTAGATACATATTACCTTTTTTATATTATGTAAAGGAAATTCGGTTATAATTAGAAAGATATTATTTTATCGTTAAAGTTAAAGGGAAAATCGGCAAGATATAAAAAAAACGCAATTATATTAAAAATCGGTGTTAAGATTACGACAGTAATCTATAGTATATACCTAGCTTACTTAGGGTTACGCCTAACAAAATTAAACTTTAAAAGTACATATATAGCAAACTAATTAATCAACCGAGCCATGTATTAGCTCCTTATATCCTGCACCTTTTTAATATATAAAAAAACAATTAAAAAAAAGCGATATTAAAAGTAATACGGTCCGATACCATTTTATTAACCAAACTATCCAGGTTTTTCCGTATAATACGGTCCTTTTCTGCAATATTATTATTAATAATAATAACAACCATAAACTCGGCTCGCAATTTATATAACATTTAAATATTTACATAATAATACTTAACGTTTTCGAATTACCTGCATAAAGTTATAAAATAAATGGTATAGAACTTATAAAAACCTTAAATTATTTTAAGCAAAAACTTATCCCCCGTTTTAGCACTATCTTCGCCGATAATATCGCTAAATCGGGACAAAAATTTATAATAATTTAATAATATTTGCTTAGTTTTAAACGTCGAATAATTATATAAGTCCGAAAACAATTTACCTGCTGGTTACGAAATTCCAGTTTACGAAAAATTCGCTAAAAATTTTCTATATCGAAATAACTTATTTCGATCGTTTTAAAAATAGGCTGGGAAATAATTAAAACTTTTTTTAATATCGGTTATAGTCGTCTAAGAAACATGAACGCAAAAATTACGACCGCCACAAATATAATAAGTCTAAAAGGCGTTTTACCGATAAGCTGGTTTTCGAGGATATCGGGAACCAACGTAAACAAACTTCTAACGTTAGGGCTCGATTTATTAACTATCGCTGCGTTACTAGCACCCAAAATACATGGGATATTAGGATAGATATAGTTCAGAGTATTAACCGAGGCCATTAAAAAAACGGAATTAAAAATTATCTTTTACTATATTTAAACTTTAATATAAAAAAGGTTTTTCGAGTAATTATAATAAAGGTACGAAAGTTATATAAAGAAGTATAAAGGCAAAATAAGGTTATAAAAAATAAATTTAAATATATAAATATAGGCTAAAAGTTAAAAAAACAAAAATCCTTTATATAAACGCAAAAAGGCCTAGCTTTTACCGTACCTTACGTTTTTACCAAATAATTTTACAGATAACAATCTTAAATTCGGCATCGCCGTTCGAACCAGGTTTTTAAATTAAAAGCTAAATTCACTTATAATTTATTATTATTTCCGTATTATAACGTTTTAAAAAGCTAACTTGTTATCTGATCCGCTAGCTCCCTTACCGGCTACGTTGGTTATATTATAAAACATTTAAGTTCTGGTAATTTTTAAACGTTTAGGCTAATCCGTAAAATACCTTGTAATATATTATAAAAATCGCTCTATATATCCCCTATATGTTAAGCCGGTTTAAAAGGGTAAATTATCCCGGTTTTCCACTTTATACAAATAATAAAATACCGGAAAGGATAACGTTAAAGTATCGGCTGTTATATAGGTAATTTTCTAACAACCTTTATTATATTATAAGGCAGCTCGTTAATATATAATCTTCTTATTGCTAAATTTCTTAGCCCGTTACCGTATATAGGGTTACTTACGAAACCGATATCCTATTTATAAAGTCGTTTATATAACAAAATCGCGTTATTGGTATTTACTTAATTCAGCTGGTTTTTACTCAACAAACAATATCTCGAACTATAAAGTACTCTTAGTTCCTATCATAGTTAAGTAAGCAACAAAAAGGCTAAAAAGCAAATTTATATAACCATATAACTAACGTTCTTCTATAGTAAATAACCAGATTAAACTCGGAAACAGCCTTTAATTATAACACAAATATTATTAAATTTTATGGTATTTTTAATCCTAGCGCGTTATAAAATAAATTAACTTCTTAAAAGGTGTTTAAACCTTACCGTTAAATAAAAACGTCCAAGCTATTGCTTCCATCCCCAAATAAAGGCTACTTTAAACTACTTTCCGATATGTAACTAATAAGGCGAAATTCCATTATTCGGATCCAGTAATTAAAATATACCTTATACGGAAAAAAACGGTTTAAATTAAAAATAATTCCGCCTTACGATTAGCATTAAAGCAAAATATTAAAACAAAACGGCATAAACTATTAGGGAAACCTAAAAAATAAAAACGTAAAATCAGGGGTTATTTTACGTCCGGTAAAATTTAATATTTACATATAACCGTTTATAATTTAACCAAATATATATATATATTAAGCCATTATTATACCATTATCAACTATGCTATTAAACATTAAACGTAATATACTTAATTTAAGTTAAAAACGAATAAAATAAGAGAATTTAATAAATTAATATATTAAATAAAAATCTTTACCCAGTATTATACCGTAAAAAAAGTTTTAAAACATTTCCGTTCTTAAAAGATACAAAGTTATATACCAAAAAACCTTTTTTATTTCGTTTTCTTTTAAATTCCACCCGTTTTACCTTAATTATTTCTAATAACAGGTTTTATTTTATTACGGTAACTTAATATAAAAATGTATTAACGGTAAGGCGTAAAATCGGAAAATATCCTAGTTAATTATCGTTTTATATAAAATAGTATATATTCCGCCTAACTTTTTTTTATAAAGATTGTTCGGTTATATATATATTTTTATTAAAACGATAAGTACGTCCGTAACTTTAAAAAATAAGTAATTCAAAATTAAACGAAGCTAATATATATTCCGTAAATTTACGTTAAACCTTTTTAATCCCTATTTAAAGCAGCCTGTAAAATAGCTAAAAAACCAGAAAAAATACTTTAAATATCGTATATAAAAACTATTAAAAAACGTATAATACTTAGTAATAAAAACGGACTAACCCCAAAGATTATCTTTACGGCGGTATAAAACAGATATAAACGTAAGAGAAAAAATTAAAGGTTTCGGTTATATATATATATAAAGGAAATATACTTAACCGTTAAAACCGGTTAAATATTTACAGAATTATAACCGTATCCTTTATTATAAGTTTTAATAATTAAACTATTAACTAGCTCGAAATTATTTATAACTTTTTTTAAATCATTTTTTATTATCGACGACAGCATATTTTCTATCCAAATCATCCACAACCAGTTTAACTATATCGAATATATTATCATCTACGTTAACCCTATTAACTTAGATAATATCTAGCTAAGCCTTTAAGCCCTAATTTAAATTCCGAACGCCCGTATCCATATTATCCTTTTACCGCGCGTACTAAATTTGCAAATACCGTCCTTTACCGGGTTTTTCGAAAAGCTTACGAAAAAAATAAAATTACGTTATATAATCGATATCCGGAAAAAAAACGTAAAAATAATTTATTACTTATTAAGAAACGAAAATTTACGAAATTATTTCGCCCAAGACGTAACGTTTTAAATTAACTCCTATACCAAAACCTATATTACGCTATACCTAGCTTTTTCCGCTTTCCGTTTTACCCTAAAGTTCTCATTTAAAAATTACGCTAACAGCCGGTATATTTTCTATTAGAACCCGCGTTCTATAAAAATTATCGTCCCCGGCATCCATTATTCAACGTACGTTAACAACTATCTTTATGCCTATAATAATAAAAAACGCCAAAAATTTAACTAATATTTATATTTATAAAAGTTAAAACGTAAAAAAAAGATAATAACAATTATAAAACGGATAATTAACAAACTAACCGAATACCTTAAATACTAAAAGCCGGCAAATATCCTTTACCTTATAAAGGAATTAATTAAACTTTTTAAAAAGTTATTCTTAAAAATACAAAGTTTAATCTTAAATAAAAATCCATTTACGGAAATAATCCGCCTTTTAACCGAAATAAACTTTATCCCCCTAGTTATCGTAACCATAACACGCACTTAATATATTAACGTTAATATTTTCGTAAATAATTATAACAACTTAATAAACCTAGACGTTATTATAAAGATTAAAAATATTACTAAAAAAAAGGCCATCCTTACTTAGTTTTTTTTTACGAAGTGCGTTAAAGCTAAAATAAAAAAAGGTAAAATTTTCCGCGTTTATTTTTAAAACTTTACTACGGAAAAATTAATTACTATCTTCAAGGCCGCCGGTAACATAGAATTATACAAGCAGGCCGCTACCTTTATACGTAAAACTAAGACACTAATTAAAATGCATATATTCAACATACTAACAGTAATACCACTTACTTTTCCCTTATCGCTGCCGTATTAACGTACTAAGAGCTACTAAGACCGGGTTAATAAATAACAAGTTATTAAAATTAAGGAAATACCTGACGGGCCTATTAATATCTTTTATCCTAACAAAAAAGCTATAAAGACGTCTAAGCAAATAATAATAAAAAAGATTAATTACGTTTTATTTTCTATTAACGGAAATTAAGTTTATAACGGATTTACCTATTTAAATTTTTTACATTCGTAAAGGTATTTAAACTGATATAATATTATATATAAAACTTATTAATTTTTTATCTTAGCTTAATAAAGAAACTATTCGAAAATAAACGTTTTAAAATATATATTAACCTTTTTTTATAATTTCTGCTTTATATAATTTATTTTTCATTTTTTTATATTTAAATATATACCGTATTTCTCGTATAGGCTTATACTTACTTTATCCTTTAATAACTAGGTATATAACCGGCGGAAATATATCTAATATATTACTTTAATATTAAATACAAATATAATTTAATTAAATATAAACGGATAATAATTTTTATAATATTAAAACCTGAAATAAAATACGAAATTTAATTAATCGATACAAATCGGGCGGTACCAGATACGCTAGCCCGGCAATTACGGAAAAAGTAAAAAATTTAAAATTTTTTAATTACTTTTAGCCCATAATAAAGTAAGGTTAAACTATATATAATCTAACGATTCGCTAACTGGATTTAAAGCTACTTTTTGCAAACGAAATAAAGTTTCCCTTACGTATTTCGGACGTTGAAATTATTACCATATTATAAAAATTAACGTAACAAACGGCAAAAAAACGTAAAGCTATAACTTACTCGTAAATATCTATATTCCTTACTATTTATTTTACGTAATTAATAAAACCAAATAAAAAAATAACCGGCATACTTACTTAATTATAATAATATTATTTAAGTTTTTCTAAGCCCCGGAAAACGTAGCAAAAAATCGTATTATATAATTTCGTCCAGTTATAGTCAGGGGTACAAAGATAGTTACCACCGTTTTAAACTTATAAAAAAACTATTTTAATTTAATAATAATAACTAGGGTATATTTTATTCTCGTTTATATCTATTTAATTTAATAGCAATTCTACTATACCAACTATATATTCCTAAATTAGCCGGAAAATGCTATGCCTTAAACGTTACGTATATCTTTATATTTCAAAATATACAAAAATTTATTATTACCTCGGGGGAAATACAAAAAAAAACCTCGTTAAGATTTTATAGATTTTACGTCCCTATTTAATAAACCTTATAACCATATTTATAAGGCCGTTTATTTTTTTTATCAACTTCTATATATTATTATCTTAATAATAATTACCTTTATATTTAAATATTAAAATATCGTTATTATAGTAATTATCGTTATTATCGTAACGCTTTAAAATAAGCTAGTTGTTCTTACTTTTACTTAAAAACAGGTATATAAATTAACAATACGATATAAGCTTTTTAGAATTATTATTAGCTATAGCCTAAGGAAAAACAGTCCCGGAATTAACTAATAAATTATCGATTTTTTAATTAGTTATTATTTATAATAACTAATTACGTAAAACTATCCGGGTTATAATAAGGTAATAATCTAAAATATTACGTATTTTAACGCGAATATAAATCCAGAACGTTCGTTCATTATTTCCGGTTCCCGGCTGGAATATAACGCTTAAAATCCTTATAAAATTTATAATACTTAATATACGGTACGTTAATTTTTTCGTTTATATATTATTTTATATATTCGACCGGTAATATATTAGGACTTTTATATAATCAACCTTATAAGCTATTTTTATCCCGAACTTATTACGTCCTTTAATATTATAAAAATATTTTAAGCCGTTAAAACCTATCGTTTTGGAATTATATTGAAAATTGTATAAATAAGCCAAAATTTTAAGTATTCCAAAACCTTACGTCCGTTCGGAAGGCCTATTAATATATTTCGACCCCTTGTTATATAAGTCGGCATCCGGCATTTCTATGTTTTTTATAGTATTATTTCTAAAACCTTTTTAAGCAAATTCCATTCGAATCGATTCGGATTAATTAAGTTTAATTTAAATAAATTTCGCTTTAGCATATTTTTCGGGTAGCCCTAATTTACAAAGTTACTTTTTTAAAAGTTTTATAAAAAACTTAATCTACGCCTTTAGCCATTAATAAAAACGTTATTTCCTAGTATTTTCGAAGTAATTATATAGCGTTTATACGTCTTACTGTATTTATTAAAGTTTAATACCAACTTTGTAAATTAATATAATTTTCCGTTATATATATTAAATAATTAATAATCTATAAAAAAGTACTGTAAATATGTCGGAATTAAACCCTACGTACGTTTGATTTATAATAACCTTATTATATAAATTTAGAAATTCGGTAAGCTTAATTATTTCAGAAAAGCCGTTAAAAGATTAAAAGAATCCCTTAATAACGTTTTTGTTTATATCGGTATATAGTCTCCGTATAACTTTCGAAAAAACTAAATAACTCGCCTTTTTGTCGTTTAATTCGTTTAATTTGTCGTTTTTTACTGCGTTATTATTATTACTTTCGTAATTAAAAGTAATAGGAGCAAACTTTTTATTAAAAATATTTACGTTTTTGGAAAGCGGATTATTTTTATAAAAATCGTCGTATTTCTTACGTTTCCGTAAGTCGCTAAGAACGTTAACCGTTTCGTTAATTATTTAATATTATTTAACCCGAGTCCTATTTAAACGGAATTTAAGACGTACTTATAGTATACTTTTTAGCAACTTTATCTATGTTCTTATCTGGATAGAGTTTAAACGCGAGTTTTTTGTATGCCTTTTTAATTTAATCTATATCGTTACCTTTTTTTATACCAAGTAGTTAGTAGTGTGTCGCCTGTTGTTTTTTTAGTTTTAATAAGCGATTTACCGCTTTCCGTTATTTCTAAGGCGTATACGTATTTTAGAACTTGCCTTTATCGTTTTTTAAGGTTTTAATAATTATATTATAAATGGTATCCATAATAACGTTACCGTAAAATTCGATTAATTTATTAATTTCTGTTATTTCTGTTTTAACGGGGTTAAACGTTTTCCCTTTTTTAATTACCTTTAACACTTTACCGAATATAGTAATTCGTAAACTATTATCCGTCTTTATTTTAGTAACTATTTCCCGAACCTTATTTAAAGTATACTTTTCGAGTTTTAATCGTGCAAGAGTAACTTTTTGTTTCGATATTACCTTTAAAGCTGCGCGTAGTTCTGCATATTGCTAAGGGATTTCGGAACCTTCGTTATAGCTATTAATCCGATCTGGTAAAGGCTTCTCGGGTTTTTTCGGTTAATTATAAAGTACGTTTATTAGTTGTTTCGGGTGATTACCGGTAGGGGACTTAAAGGATTTTAAGCTTTCGTTATAACCATTAGTTTAATCTAACAGGAACTTCTCGGGCTTTTTCGGTTAATTATAAGGTGCATTTATTAGTTGTTTCGGGTAATTACCGGTAGGGGACTTTAATTCATCTTCGTCGTCTCCGTTATATATCGGTTTGGACATAGGCTTTAAAACGTTCGATACGCTTAAAATAAAATCAAGAGCTATAATTACGATAATAAAACCTGGTACTGGGCTTGTTTCCGTTATTTTAGTCCGGCGAACTTTTATAATATTCGCTTTTTAAAAATATCCTTTTTTTACGGAGGTTACTATACAAAACCGGATATCGTCTTTTTGCGGCCTCCTACTAAATTAAAATAGGACGGAAAGCTCTTTTAATATTTTAATTATAAAATCAGCCGGTTACCTCCCGTAATAAAGATGATATACGGTATAAATTTTTATTAACCCTAACCCCACGTTAAAAAAAGCAACATAGTACGTATCCTCTCCCATATCGCAATAGTAGCCTGCTAAGATAAAAAAAGAATATAAGCAAAAGTCACCCGATACCCAGCTACAATCCTTTCCCTTAATCGGAACGCCAAAATCTGTTAACGGGTTAAAACTTTATTTACGGAATACCTAGCTAATTTACGAAAAAGTATACTAAAATGTCCAGCATTTCCGTAACGAGAATAGCAATTTAACACGGAAATAACAAACCCATATTACCAATTTCCAGGCCAGGTTAAATTAGCAGCACCAGGAAAATAAATTCTTTTAAGCCAAACTTCAAAAACAGCAAATAAACTATAACTTAGTAATCGGTAATATATTCCGCATTTACAATAAAAAGTAACAAATTTTAAAAGAACATAACGAAAAACGGTTCGAAAAAAAATTTAATAATATAATCCTTACTTAATATCGAAATAAAACCACAAAAAAACGAAAGATAATTAAAGCAAAAAATACGGAAATTAAAGCATTAGTAAAGGAATCGACAAAATTAAAAACGGAATTATACTCCCTACAAAATTAACGCTTTCGTTATAAGACTTATATCGAGAAGGCGCCATTTAAAATATAAATAAATAAAGATATAATAATACCAAAAAACCCTAACGTACCGGCCTTAAAAAAGTCGAAAAAGCGGTATAGGCGTAATCGCAAAAAAGGGGGTTACTAAATAACTACGGTAATACTTACGTACGCTTATAACAGGATTATAAAAATATAATGTAACATCTTAATATAATAAACTTTTTTATATTTAAAATTAATTTACTTTAACCGGATATATATTGTAACTGTTTAAATGCATTATATTATTACTATATACTAGCTATTTTTGCCTTATATTTATACCTTACTTAATTTATATTTAATTCCGTATATTATTCCGTATCGATTATTTTAAAAGCTTACTTTACGGCCTCCGGCCCTAACACCACCTATTATTTATCCCCTATAAAAAATATAAACCGCTTAAAGTAACCTTATAAATAGGTTATCGCCAAAACGTACGGGTTTACAAATGCTCTAGATGTTATTTAAGAAAACGTTAAAAACCTTATAAAACTTACCCCGTTATTTTAAAAAATAATCATATTTACAAAACGCAAAATTAATATTTATAAAAAAAAACTCGTATTTTATAAAAAAGCTATACGATTAAGCAATTATTTGCAAAAAAATACAAAATACATAAAGTAATTATTACGAATTACATTATATAGCTTCCGCAAAAACATAAAAAATATCGAACAAACGAAGCGATAATACCAAGATCCGATATACGGTAATCGGATACGAAAATAACATATTAACCGGAAAACCTATTAGTCCTCTCGTTTTAATAATCTAACTATTACCAAAATCCACGGATCTTTAATAATTATAAATGCTAATCAAAATAATTTCAAAACTTCAAATACGGTACCGATATCTTTTTTACCACTTAAAAAAAACATTAAATTAAAACAACAAAAAATACGTTATTATAAAAAAAAACTTATATTTAATAAAAAGATTAAATAATTAAGATATTATCTTTTAAAAGACGTTTAATACGTAAAAGAATTATTATACCTTACAATTTATAACTTCCGTAAAAACTTACAAAAAATAAAGTAAGCGAAATAATTAAATTAGAATTCTAGATTTAAACGTAATAATCGGATAATATACGAATATTACATCGTCCAGCAAATAGATTTATTATGCCCTATTAAAGATATAAACCATCCTCCCCCTTTTCGCTTTATTAAATAAGTTATTACAAAAACGAACGGATATTTAGTTGCTATATATACCATTCGGGAAAATCTCAACTTTTTTAAGTCGGAATTTACCTTATTACTAAAAAAAATAATCGCGGTAAAAAAACGGGAAGCTAGTACCTATTAAAATAAGCTAATATTTTGTAAAAAGATTATATAACTTAAAGACTATTTATTAGAAGGTATTTAACGTACGGAAAAATTATTATAACGCGTAATTTACAGATTCCGCAAAAACATTAAAGAATATAAGCCATACGAGGTATCGGACCTAACTATAGCTAGGCTTATATAGTTCGGTTTAAGCCCCAATAATGCAGCCTTTATATAGGTTATATATAACTTTCCGGTATCGCTTTTTCTTAGTTACAGTTATTTTCTAATATATATAATATATAAAAAGTATTAATACCTTTTAATAAGTAGTTAAAACCTTTAAATAAGGAAATTAAGTAAATTTTTTTTTTTAATTATAAATGTTTTTATGTAATATCAGGGCCTTATATAAAGTAACATTGTTAAAATTTTAAAACGTTATAATGGGGTTAAATGCGAACAGGGAAAGATCCCAATATATAATCTAAGCGATAAGATTATCTGGATTTTAAGAATAAAAAATAGAGAGTAAAAGTTAAACGAAAGATTACGTTAATATCTTACGGACGGAAGTTTATTTTACGGGATACAAATTCTAAAAAAAACCAAGAAAAAAAAAAATTCAAACCCCAGTCCCCTATCTTCCTTTTCCCGGAGTCCAGGGTTGGAAATCCAATCTCTTTACGTAAACATCTTTATCCTAGACGTCCTTTATTATGATAATTCGAATCGTTATCGGGTTAATATATATTACCCGGGGTTAGCAGATAAAAAATAACAGAAAATCGCAATATTAAACGTATAAGAAATTAACGTCTACCTTTTACGTTATTCTATCTCTAAGGTAATAAGCTTACCGGGACGTATCTTTTCGTAAATTAAAGTAATACGGTTATGATTTCCGAATGGTTCTACGGACCTTTTCGACGCTTTCTAAGATAGAAAATGCCCTCGAATATATAGCCGTATGTCGAGAATTTATACATGCTGTTAACCAAAGTTAAATAATGATTTTAACGATATTTATATAATTTATATTTAACCTAAATATTTCGTCCATCCAGGCTTTTATCTAATACCGATATTCTATAGAAAATTAACGTAAGCCGGAGTCAATATATATAAAACCGCTTACCTTCTACATTTAGCTCCTAAAATAAAACAATTTTTCGTACTTTTACTTAACGTTTTAAATATAGCTTAAACAGCTCCTTAATATAAGGCAGTTAGCTTGCAATACCGATATTAATAACAAATAAAAAAACTGTTCCGTATTAACCAAATAATAAAGTTCTACCGTAAAAGCCCTTAATTAAGGCCTTATATTCGTATTACCTATATGTTATAAATTTCCTAATAAAGCCTTACCGGGGTTAAGTAAGCAGCACAATTATTTACTAACCAATCGTATCCGTATATATTTAGCAAATTTAAAACGGGTAAAACTTTAAGGTTAAAAAAGCCGATACGCCCTATAAACTAAGATAAACGAATTACCTTACTTTAAACTTCCGTAAACGCCTTATTCGTATACGGATCTTTACACCGTCGTTTAATTTCTGGATAATGGCTTTATTTTGGCCCTTACAAAATACGCTTAAGTAAACGATATTAAGGAATTTGAAAAACTTAATAAAAACGAAAATAACGTAATAAAACAAAAGGTATAAACGGGGTCTTTTTTAAAATAAGGATAAAAAGAGATAAAACCATAGCGTAATTATATTTACCGAAACTAATAAAGTATAAGCGTTAGAGAAAAACTCGAATATTTAATGCTAAAAAAGGGATAATATAATAATTGCTTCGATAAAACAGAATACTTAAAATACCGTTAATAATAATAGAAATAATAGTAATAACGTTAGCCCAAATATTTACAAGAACTCCAGCGATATCGCTTAAAGGTTCGTTTCTTTATAGTAAGGCGAAAACGGTATGTAAAACGACTTCAACGGTAAATATAACCTTAAAACATACGTAAAACCTAAAATAACGATCGTAATAAATACCGTAAATACTAGTAACGTAATTTATATACGCCCCCCAGGATATCGGTATAAGGTTAATAAAAGTTACGTACTTAAAACGTTTTACCATTTCGTTAATATTGTTATTACGGATATTAACGTATAGTCCGTTTATAATAACGAGAGAATAAAATAAAGTTACCTCGTATTTCGATATAAGGGCCTAGTTAGGTAACTAGGTAAAAGGTAGGGAACTGAATAAGAAGTTAAGACAATAGCTAATTAGCAGTAATATAAAAACCGCCTTTATGCAAGTTCCGTAATACTTAATAAATTTTATAAAGGGCGAGATCGTAGGTAAAAACCTCGACCGGAAATAAGAAAAAAAGGGGTTAGCCCTTTTTAAATAGCCAGCCGGATTTAATTCGTAAACGGATTTATCCTTATTACATACCGGAATAAAATGCAAACGAAAGTATTAAAATCCTTCCCTTAATATTAAAATTTACTTCCAAAATAGCCACCAGCTTAAATATTAACAAATAAATAAACATTAATACTATAACAACACCGGATAATACCATTACCGCTAAATTTCGCAAAGTTTAACCTCGTTATAACATATTCGGCACCATTCTTTATTAGCTTTATTTTGCCGGTTATATCATATTTCCGGGAATATTCGAATTTTTAAATAAGTTAGGTATTATTAATAGGTTTATAATAAAAAAAACGGTACAATTTATTACCCGTAACATCCCACTCCTTTACGTCACCGCATTTTCAAGCTTACTTAATAGCCTTAAATTAGTCTAGATATAATAAACCATTAAATATAATTACGTATAACTAATCGGCCGTATTTTCTTATAAATTAATTCGGCCTAAAAAAATACGTACTCGGTTAAATTACCTAAGGCCCTAATATACGCAATTTATTAATTATTATATTACGCTTAATTTGCCGTTTAAAAATAAATAATATAATTATAATCGGGTTTTTCTTTTTATTTTCTTTTTTAAATTTCGTACGATTAATAATTAAAAAAGGCCTGTTAAAAAATAAAAGCAATTATCCGTATTTAAAATATAATAATATTATTTTATTTTATTAAACAGTTAAATACTAACGGAATAAAACTTAAGTAATTACCCTACTTCTATACGCACTAAAACGTTATTTTTAAGTTTTCCGTATTCAATAGTTTTATAACAAAACTATCGCTTAAATTAATTTCTTAAATCTGTTTAAAAATATCTAATTCTAAATTTAAAGTGGCCAAAACCTACTTACCTATCCTTACCAACAATACTAAATATAATTTTTACTATTACATTTAGGATAAATACGAAAAGCCGGATTTGCATTATTAATAAAATATAAATAACGAATAAAATTAAAATCAATATAATTAATTTCAAATTATTTAATATAATAACACCATTACGTACCCTAATTTTCGTTAAATAATTTTATTATATTTTAATATCATCGGCCGCTATTAATTAAATATATTAAACAATATCTATTAATAACCTCATTTCGATTTTACCAGCATTTTATATAAATTAAACGGAATAACCTAAATACTAAAATATAATAACTATACGTATTTACCATTTAATTAACTCCCTTAATAAGGCATAATTCTCCCGTATTATGTCCGTTTACCAAGAAACATCGCCTCGGTCGTTTTTTCGAAATATTAAAAATGCGGTTCGCCGAATCCGGGCTAGATATTCTATATCTCTCGATAAGCTCTATAAGAAAATCTCGCAAAAAAAAGAAATAAAAATAAGGGTAACAGGAAAAAAAAACTATTTTGGCAACAACGTCACTTTTTTATCATATTAGCCTTATATAACGTATAATTAATTAAATAATGTCTAAAAAAAATAAGAAAAGGATATAATTATATAAATAATAATTATAAAAACAATTAAATATATTTTACAAATCTCTTTAAATATATGCAGAATTTAGATTTCTAGTTATTAACGGTATTATAACTAATAAAAAACACTTTTAATAATTTCCTAAAAAATTATTAAAACATTTATCTAAAATTTCCATTTTTTATATTATTTATCTAATGTAAAACGAACGAATAACCCTTTCCCCTAAAATTACTAAATCTAATAAATAATGTTTTAATTAAAAAACGATTTAATAAGATAACTAAAACGGCTTAATAAAGGTTTCGGCCTTACCGAAGGTAACCGTTTAATTAAATAATCCGCTAAAAGTTCTTAAAAAATTAATCCTAAAACGTTAGAAAATTTAATTCGCTTATCGTAAATATTATCTTAATTAGCCGGGAGCTTAAAGTATTATAAAAAAAGATCGAAAATTCGAAGCCCCTATTAACGTACCTTAATAGTCCTTATGGAAAAGTGCAAAGCTTAATAATCGTTACCTTGGTTTAGATATTTAGATTTATCTGGATTTAAAAGATAGAGTTAATGGTAATAATAAATATGCATATTTAGGGATTCTTTCCGGTACCGACGGTAAATACCATTAATCCGACAGTAATTAGGCCCTACGGGAAATTGCCGGTGGAAATTTTTAAAACGGGAATAATTACAGCTAATATATTTATGCCGATATATATAACTTATAATAAAAATAAGTCCGTAATATCCATTTAAAAAGGTAAGGCGAAGAGAACTTATTAAATTAAAACGTTTTTAAATAATATTAAAGGCCATTTCTGGCTGTAAAATATATCGGTTTATCTCTTACTACAAAAAACGACCGTTTTTAATTAATTACGAAAATAAAAGGCCGGAAATAAATTATAACGAAACGTAACTATCTATTAAAAATAATATATATTCGGGGACAAAAACGACGAAACCTATTACTTTAATATCGTTAATAAAAACGTTTGCAATATTACTCCCCTATTCTTATTAAATCTAGTTTTCGAAAAAAAAAACATTTATTATCGCAGGGTCTCACCGCTTAAAAGATTTTACTTTTTTGTTATTTTTTTATAATTCAATTTTAAACCTTATTTTAATAATTAGATACCGCCGGTAACCAGCGGCATACCGCGGATTTAAAAGACGATTAACGGATATATATCTCGATTTCTATAACGATAATAAATTCCCTTTCTTATTCGGAACAACGATTTTTTACGAATAATTTAAAATTAAAATCCCGTATTACCGCCCGACGTAAAAGAATTACCTTCCGGCATATATATCATAAGTATAGGCAGACGTAACCATATATTTTTATATATTATACCCTTTCGTCGATATCTTTTACTTTTACACTTACGGTAAAAAAAACTTGAAAAATATTATTAAACATTTAGCCGTATAAACCTAAATAAGCCAACCTACGCCGCAATCCAACCATTTTTTACAGATACTTATTATACTAACTAGCCATCATTAAAAACGGCGAAAAGAAACGATTACGCGAAAATTTAACGCCCTTATCGGCAAAACAACAATCCGTATATTAAACTTTTATTTTTCGAAAATTTCCTTCGTACAGCTACCTTATATTAGTCATTTGTTTATAGTACCTCCATTCGTAATCGAATATATTTAAATTATCCGCTAAAAACGCCGAGAAGTATATACGCTATTCACGGTATAATACTTAAATTCGTTATTTGACCGAGCGTTTAATACGGTAAAAAACTTTCCAAGTACTTTATTTAACTACCTTTACGCGGCTAAATAAAACTTTCCGGTCGACCTTAATATAATTATATATTTTAAAAACTTTATAAAATAAATACCAGTAACCCGTTAACTACGCAATTTCGCTGTACCGGTCGTTATATCGGCCATCCTTTTAAACTAATACCCTTCTGGAATATATTATAAGCGTTAAAAGCTTTTACGGCCTGGATTTTAATTGATATATTAAAATTTTTAGTTTTACAAAGGTATACCAGAAATTATATAGTAATATCTATCTGCAACTAAGAAAAAGTACCTTTTAAAAAAACTACTAAGGTGGTTTTCTGCTTTTAAGTGTATTTTACAGTTTGGTTGTAACCCACTTAAAATCTCTTTTTATACAACTTGTTAACGGTTAATTTGCGATATTAGTTTACGGAGCCGTATTTAAAAAATATAGCGAGAAATAACGCCGTATTTAAAATAATTAATCCTGTTTTATTTGCTTTGTATTTACTTTATAATACGTAATGCTATATAAGTACGTTATTTGCAATAACTGTATATAAGTATTAGGCCAGTTAGAACCCCTAGACCTTTGGCTTTTCCGCTTTCGTAAATGTAAGCTTTATAAGGAGTAAATAAATCTAGTTGTACGAATTCGTCCTTTAACAGCAGGGCATAGTATTCTTTATATCGATAGAAAAGGTATTAACGGTATTATCCTATTTATTATATTTAAACTTATCTAGAACCGTTTAAATTTATTTATTTTAATTTAGGAACATTTTAGTATAGCTTATAACGTTAGCATTAGTAAGTGCTACTTTACCTGTCCCTTTCCGAACTAATTATATTTTAAGCGGTCTAGTTATTTTTAGCTTATACGAAAAGGGTTAATTAGCAGCAAGTTATATATTTAAACTGCAAATATTAGCAGAAAAAGTATTTTATAAACCTGTATACCTATTTTTCATGCTGTTTTTTGTACTAAAATAAATATATTTCTTTTTTTTCGGTTATTTATATTCGGAATGAGGAATAAAGAACGCCTTTAAAAAAGTATTTAAGGATAAAAAAATAATAGCTTTATCGTACGCTATTACCATCGGAATAAAAATCGGCATTTTAATTATAAGTATCGAACTGCCGATAATCTATCTTTTTACTAATTATAACGGAATCGGTAGTACGTAAAGGGGTTATATCGTACTTAAAGGTTGCGATTATGTTATAATATAAAAGGTGTAAATACGTAACGTATTTTATATAAGACCGTAAAGGGTTAATAACAAAATAAAGCCCGAAGTATATCCGCTACCCCGATATACGTACCTTATATATCCTTTAATTTGCAGCTAATAATAATCCAGGTTTTTCCCGCTTATTTATATACCGGAAGTTAGGTTATTTTATAATAGCGGCGTCTTACGAAATAACCTTACCTTTACAGGCTTTTCGAAGTTTTTAAAGCTTACGGTAAACGTTATACCAAATTTCGTTATAAATCTAAGCATTAATTCGTTACCCGAACCTAATATGCTCGCCGAAAGACCTAAAAGTTTTTGGCGCAATAATTAATTACCCCGCTTTATCTATACGTATTTATTTTTTTTATAAAGCTAAAGGATTTAAAATAATATCGTATACTTAATTAAAAAAAAGCCTCGAAAAAATAGGTATTACCGACTTAATATTATTATAAAAGGTAGGGTCCTTTTGGATAATACCGCATTAATACCTTTACTAAAATCACTTATACTTTAAAATATAAATTTACGGGACGTTATAAAGAATCTTACGTAACAATTATTTACAGCTTTATTTTATTTCAAGTTAACGGTAATCCCCGTAAAATTAAGATCTCGGTTCCGTATTTAAGAATAAGTACTATATAAACGGAAAACGGGAAACCCGGTATTACCGAAAATTTTACGTCACCTTAACAACTTTTTAATCTCGATCGACGGGAGGGAAAAACGATTTAAACCGGTAGCTAATATTCATAAAAACGTTAAGCTAATATTTAACTTTACCGCAAAGTATTATATTAATTTAAAATTAAAAAAAAGCCGATTTAATTTATTTTTTCCTTTAAACGGCTTTCCATATACTATTTTTAAATTAATTACCTATAATAATTTAACGGCAACATTTAATACCCGTAATTATAAAAAAAAAGCAAATTATAAGCTATAAAAACGGCCGATACGATAAATAAAAATCTACTAAAATTACTCCGGGAATAATATTTAGTAAAATAAACACTAACATTAAACAAAAGACATATTATATTATTTCTAGCGTCCAATTTTAAAAAACGGCAATATTCTAGGAAATAATTTATCGATTATTATAAATAAATACTTTTTATATATAACGCCCGCTTTTATATATTTAAAATAATTTAAAAAATAATTTTACCACCCGTATTATCAAGCCGACTAAAATTCTAAAAAAGGCGGTAAAATTATTTTAAATTCCGAAGCTTTCGAAACGAAATAAAAAAACAAAAATAGGATAAAAAGTTAACAACTAAGGTATTTAATGCAAAACGTCATTCCCTTAAATTACACGTTACGTAAACGAAATTATTATATACCTTAAAAACAAAAAAAACTTTTTTTCCCGCGCCCTTTCTCACTCAAACCTACGGGCTACTTAACCGACTATACTTTCTAAACCTTAATTTGCAAATACCACTCCTTTAAAGGCATATAATCCGCAATTTTCCCGGGGTCGGGATAAATACCTTATTCGGCATAATGCAAAATATGTTACCCGTTAAATAACGGTAACGCTAAAAAACTCCGCCCGCTTACTAATAAAAGTCGTTATTAAGCTACGGAATTATCCCCCGCTTTACGCCTACCTAACTGCTCCTATAACTCTAAAAAATAACCCTCGTAAACTTCTTATTATTTACTACCCACTTTACAACTATCTAACAGCAAAACGTTAAAATTACGTAAATTAATAAATATCTAGCCTTATCTATACGTACGGCTTGGAGAAATTATACCTTATTAATATAAAAATATTAAAGCTAAACGGAAAAACAAAAACCTTCTATTTACTAAACGTATATTTATACGCGCGATATCTTTTTTAACCTATAATACTTAATTAATCCGTATTTATTTTATAAGGTACGGTCGCCGATATAGCTTAATTACTGGAAAATAATTCCTGATTAAAAACCTTTTATTTCGATAACAAAATACCTTTTTAAAAAATCAAACAGACAAATTAACAATATAAATTAAATTAAATAAACGTAAAAGCGTTATTCGGTTATAATTAAACGGATTTAAGAATTTAAAGCTAATAAATAACATAATATAGCCTTAACTATTAAAACTATAATATTTAATTCCCGTAATACCCGTACCCGTTAAACGGTTGTTAAAACCGTTCATTAACATAATTCTCCTCCCAATTCCGTTTATTATCCTATTCCTGCTTATACCTTATTAGTAACCCCTATTATTATCCCATCCTCGCTTTTATCAGCCGTACTTTAATCATCCTTATCACATACTATTTCCTCCTTTTTATTACTATTCTTATACACTTCTCACTTAGTTAATTTCTGGAACGCTTTATATTCTTTTACGTATTTTAGCATATTTATAACTGCTATTTACGGGTCGGATAAATATTGGATAAATATAGATATAATTACGGAAGCTGGAAATTCCTTATCGGGGAATATAATAAAAAACTACTACGCGTAAACGTTAAGTTCCTCCCGAGTAGGCAATGTATTTAGGACGTTGTATAAATCGTTTAACGCCTTCTCTTTATTTTCGCTAATGGTTAATCTGTACCTGTTCTAAGATATAGTAAGGTGGAATCTTTTTCCTATCTTGGAGCTGTTTGGTAATTTAAACGGCTCTATTAATTCCTTCTCAAAAAGTTTATAACAATTATAAAATAATTACTTAATTTTTTTACGGGTGATAAACGAAAAGCTTTATTTAATATTAATACGACCAGGATAAATAAGGGCGTTATTAAATATTTCGGGATAATTACAGGTTATAATAACCAGCCTACCGCCCGTTATAGCCCCAATACCGTTAAAACCGTTTAAGATAGGGGCTAAGTTAAGCCCTTTATTACGGTCGGTACGGCTGCCGTTTATAAGTTTAACTTACTCTTTTTCCTGGCCTTAAAAATCCGTCCTATTAATATTCTTTAGCAAAAGGATATAACGCGAAAAGAGACGCCTTATTAGGGCCGTAAAATCACCCGAAAAACCACCTAAATCGATTTAATAAATATCCAAATTAAATTTTCCGGCGGCAATCTGTATTAAGGTTATCTTACCACTTCCTGGTAGACTATAAAAAAAATAACCCCTGTAATATGGAAAACTCAATTTGGTATATGAATCTTAGGTATACGGGAGTAAAAACTGATTTATATTTCTAAGTATATAGTTTAAAACGCCGTCTAGGAGGATTGCTATCCTTTCGTCCCATATGTGCACCCTGGGACCCGGCTGTTAAATATGTCCCTATTTTCTTAATTCCGGAACCTATATTTTTATGGTACTTTCCGAATTTTCAAACGTTTAAATATAAATTTTTTAATGCAGTTTTTTTAGCCTTTTATATATACCTTTCAAAATTTATATGTTGATTTTCTCGTATTATTACGGTTCCTTAAAGGTTTACGTCCGAGTGAAAAAGATAAACACCCAGCCGTTTTAGATTAAGTAAGTACCGTATTAAAGGGAATACGAAAATAATTACATCACTAATAACTTGATTTGGTTAAAGTAGCCGTTCTTACCGATAACGTCCTTTTCCGTTTTATATCTATTATCGAATTTCGCGTTTATCGGAGTTATAATTACCTATATAATTTAAAGCCCACCCCTTTTCTCCGAGGTAACGTAGTTTAAAACCTTGTAATAGTTACTGTAGTTGTTTTTAAAGTAGATTATCGTTTATAGTTTATTTTTTTAAATCTTAGGAAATTTTTTTTATATAAAGATTAACCCCGTAATTAATACGGCCGGTATAACCGCCTAATTATCGTAAATATCTAGTTACTTAGCGATAAGCCTAAAATACGTATCGTAACCGAAAAATAACTTATATAAGGAAAGTGAAATAAATAAAGAAGGGAGAAATATCCCGGTACCGGCCATTTCCGGAATAAGATTAATTAAGATAAGTAAAAGTGTTAATATAAGTAATATAACGGCTGTTAAAATAATAAATCTAAATGTTAAAGATTATAATATTAAAATAGCGGTAAAAATTTTATTCGGAGAAATACGGGTTTTATAGTTTATTTATTCCATAATAGGTTAATATAGCCTGCTTATCGAATATATTTATGATTAAGGTATAAGACGTTTAAACACGGCATGGAAATATTCGCCCGGTTATAGGTAAAACCCCGTTAATAAGCCGAAATAATTATAAATATAGTACGGTCAGGGGTTTAAAGTTATAGTTTACGCTCGCCCGGGTTTTATATGTAAAATTCGATAGATATTAACGGTTTAAATATAAAGCCCTTTTAAGTGAAATTAAGATAAGGGGGCGAAAAGTGGTAATTACGATTATAACGGAGAATTAAGCCGTAACGGTATAGTACGGGGGTGCTTTTTTAATAGGAAGGCAAGCCTAATAATATATCGACGTATGTCTGGCGGTAACAAATAAAAAACCTTAATATCTATACATAATTAGAGGTTTATATAAGGGCTATATTTAAACAGAAGTTTTATTACGATTATTTAAACCGTAAACGTATTAATATAATTGGATATTATAATCCTAAGCGTAATTAATTTTACGATACCGATGCGACCAATTAAGCAGCTATATATAAATCGTCTTTATTAGTTTCTCATTTCCGTAACCGCCCCAGGATTAAATATCGAGGCGAATATAAAGTATGTATACCTTCGATATAATTTTTTTATATGGAGTAATTTTTACGGCTTTTAAAGTTTAATCCAACCCGATTAATTAAATTTCTCCTTAAATATTTACCGTAAGGTTATAACGGCTACCTTTATAATATATAAACTACCGTATTTTATAATAGCTTTAACTTTTTTATATGTCCGAGATTTTACCGGAATAAATAAGAAAGTCCATTTTTAAAAAGAATGGAAAAATTTAGTAATATAAAATTTAACTACCTTTTACCGATAATAATACTATTATTTTCTCCCTATATATAACCCTGGAAACTATATATATTAAGCAGTAAGGAATTAATTATCTTTTTACGGCTTTTCACAAAACCTTACTTATAAGTAGTACGGGTCTGATTTTATATAGATTACGTAATTTATATACATAATTGCTGTAAGTCTTATATAGTACTAGTAGTTTTTTGTAAGATAAAACGCAAAGTACCGATACCTAATAATTGCTTTAAGTTGTATAACTAAAGTATAACTTACCAATACTAAGCTGTTATAGGAGGATTTTAAGGTATTAATATATATAAAAAAAAGAAAAAAAAAACCAATTAAATTATTAAAAAATAACAATGCTATACGTTATAATCGTTTACCCGAATAAAAATGCGCGTTAATAATTCCCGTTACCCCTATTTAAACCTTAACTCGGCTTACGTCAGGCGGATCTAATTATTATATATATTTTTTATAATTAATACCCAGCCAGGCTTTATACGGAATAAGCTATTTTAATCCGATTTTTAAAGTTTTGCCATAACTTCCGTTTTGTAAATATTAATGTTAAAACGTATTTAAAACCTAGTCCAGCTTATAGCGAACAGTATAAAAAAAGGCCTTATATAGATGCGTAAAAAGATAGAATATTAATTTTCAAATTCTTTATAAGCTTTATAATCGTTAATACGTACCCGGTCACTTTATTTCCCTTCGTAACGTTACTGGTTAAGGCCGCTATCCGCTTAAACCCGGAAAGCTTATATAATCCGAGCAAACCTAGTTACGTACTTTATCGAAAACGCAAACTTTAAATACTAACTATAATTCGGCGGGTTATATACAATCGCCCTTTTACGTATCGGATAGTTATTTTCCGTATCGAAATACCCATTTTAAAGGTTGTTAAAGTTTGCACCTTTTTACCAGTAATTTTAAAGTAGTTTCTTATGTATATTTTTCCTTAGGTTTTATACTTAGAATTTACCAGTATTTTTACCTGTTACCTATAGCCCGAGCTAACGTCCTAGGCCTAATACCTTTATAAACGCCTTATTAATATTTTTATTATTTTTTTAGAGTATTAATATCGCGCAATATCTAATACCGTCTTTCGCGCTTGCTGTACGCGGCTAATGTTATTAATGGTATATCCGTAATTTCTTTATCTAACGTCCGATTAAAAGCCTTAATGCTTTAAAAAAACTTAACAGCTTCGTCTAGCCTAGAATTACAAATTACGCAGGTAATATTGGCTATTATCTAGTATAACGTACATATTTTTAACGGTATATACCTCGTCGCGCGGCTTAACGATATTTAATACAAGAACTAACGGCAGGTAAGCCGGCCACGATCCCGGACTTAACGATAAAGTAATTATCTTAGTTAAAATGTTTGGTATATAAGTAACGTAATTTAGCCTATAAAAAAAAGATACTTTAAATTTAAAGCTATAAGCGCAAAAGCGGTTAATTTAGCAATAACATACGTAAAACTATTAAATAACAGATTAAACCTAATCGTTATAGCCTTAATTGCTAGATATTAGTGATAATATAATGAACTCCTAAAAGTAAAACTATTAAAAGTTTAATTAAGGTTTAAATTAAGCGGTAAAAATATTTTACCGCCTTTAAAAGTTATAGTAAACTTATCAGTTAATCTTTTTTTAGCATTAAAAATAACGGATAGGTCTTAGCCCGGCCCCTCCCCTTTTTTGCTCTTAGCCTTATCCGCGCTATAAAAACCTTTTCTACTTAATATTAAACACGTAAAACCTCCTTATAATACTATTATATAATAGCACTAATAAGTAGCAATTTCTTATTTGTATTTATATTATTTATTATATTTTTATAAGTTCCCCATAATAATCCGTAAATCCATATTTAAAGCTTTTTTATAAACTTAATTAAATTTAAACATTAAGATAATAGATATAATAATATCTTTTAAGCGCATCCGTTTAACTAAGCGGCCTCCCGTTATAAAGTTCGTAACGAACCTTTAGCTTGCCGGCGTAAATAATATCCTTATACCGTTTTAAATAATAAAACTTCGAAAAGGTTATATTATACGGTTTACCCGTTTTCGGATTTATCCTTTCGTATTAATAACCCCTATCCTGGATAGCGGTTATCCCGCTTACGGAAGTAGAGCTGATAACGTTAAACGCGTTAATTTGCCGATAAGCTTTACGCCTATATTTTTTCAAAAGTTTTAACATTTCGAACTATAAGCTATACCCGTAATAGGTGCACGAATACGTACCTTTTTCGGCGCTTGTTATCCTTAGCTTTCGGGAAAGCCCGTTATTAAAATCCGAGGTGCTAATTTCGCCCAAAATTACCTTCGAGAAGGTAAAAGTTAACGGTAGGGCTTATTACTAACGATATAGCTCTTATTATTAACGGAGAATAAACGGGCCATATTGCAGCATTTAAATACTTAACGGTATAGGGAAGTTAAAATTACCCTAAAATAATATTACTAAGTTTTTAAATTAAAATAATTAAATTACCTATTATTACCCTTATAATGCCATACCGTTATTAATATTATTCCCGTTAACGTTACTTAATTAAGGGAAAAAATGATAAGGTATATATTATCGAAACAAAAACGTAAATAGGTATATATCGTATTTAACGTCGTAAATAAGGCGTTGGATAGGAAAAACAACTACTAAGGCCTTTATAAAACGAAACGCGCCTTATAAGCCAGGAGGAACTAAGGGAAAAAAGCTGTTAAGTAAAATAATAAAATAAAGAGTAAAAAGTAAAAAAAACAACCTAGCTAATAATTCGTAGTATAAAGTAATAAATAGATAGCTATTAATACCTGCTTTTTTTTTATTACTCGGAAAGAAAAAAGCTCCTTTACATATATATAGAAATCAAATTTTTATTAATAAGGCACTAAAGTATTAAAGGGGGGTTATACCTTAGCACCTAATAAAAATATCTATACCGGCCTGGTTCTATTAGAGTTTAAAGTTAAAGAAATTAATAAGGTTCTGCTAAAATTTAAACTTCGACTTTAATAACGAATAACGGCAATCGTTAATATATTTATATATAAGGCTTTTACAAAAATACCGCCCGACAATTTTCCAAAACTTTTATTTATACTTATATAACGTAACGGGAACTATACAGCCCTATATATGTATATAAAGCTTAACCTAATATTACGTTTTAATTTTTTAAACTAGCAATTATTAATATATGCTAATTACAAAGCTATTTAAGCCGGAAGTAATAAAAAATCCTTATTAGGTGGTTAACTAAAAGCAAGCTCTAGGATAAAATACGAATTCGATTTTAACGACTAATTAATCGGGTTAACCGATAACCTTTACAATATCTATGGCTTGGTAAAGTTTAATTATAAAACGGGAAAATATATTAAGGATAATTTATTCTTTTAACTTTCCTAACCGTATTTGGCCGTTTATAATTCGGTAAAAGAAACTATAGGGCTTAACGGGCAATATGCCTTGGTAGAGAATTAGCTAACCATAATAGGTATAAACGTATAATATAATGTATATACGGTTAATTTTTAAAATAAGGTTTTCGGGTAGAGCCGGTTGGGAATACCTGGAGCTGTTAGTTTTAAGACGTAATTTGCTTAGCTAAATAAATATTACTTTCAAAGTGGAGGAAGTAACTTTATAACTATATAATGCAAAATAGGTAACTTTGAATATAGCTATAGTTATTACATTTTCGAATAGGTTGTTTGAAATTAATACCTTATTTATTATTAACAAATCCCCAGCTTTGCTTTAATATTACCTTAGCGGACCTATTATTCATTTTAGGTCCCGTATTAGTACGGTTTTAAACCGGTACGGGATATAAATAGTACGGATTATATTAGTACTTAATCGTAGTTTTGAAAAAATAAATTAAAAAATGTTAAACGCGAAATATATTATTAACTATTTAACTTAACTTTATAAACTTCCTTACCGCCTAACTTAAATATTATATTTATCCGGTATCTTATATTTAAGCCTTATTATGGCGCTTTTATATAGATCTATAGAATAATATATTCCGTTTCCCGCGATTATTAATATAACAGCAAGCTTAAACCTATTTTTATTTTTTTAAACTTTGTTAGGTTTTATTTAATATAGATATTACGGGATTTATTAATCGAATTAAAAAAAAAAATAATTTCCCTGTAAATAATTAAGGATATTTGGTATAATATTATCAGCCTTATTTATAAAGGCGGCTGATATATTAAGGTACGTATAACTTAAATTCCCAGTTATTATTATAGTGGTATTCGTATTCGGCGAACGAAAAAATATTTAAAATTAATTTTCGTTTATATAAGGGGTCTATTATTGCGTTTCGTTAATTTTAAAGATAATATTTTTGGGCGTTAAAAGCTGTTAGCTAATGCCTACGTAGTTAATTAACGTTATTACTATTATGGAACAGTATACGTTTATGATCTTTATAAATGATTCGGAATGAGATAGGTAATTAGGATTATTATATACCGTAGAATTATACGGGATAGTAGTATTAGTTATATTATTACGGCTATGTGCCTTAGTGGATGGCTAAGGCTTATATTCGCAATCGTTATTTTTAATAAGATAATTTGTATTATATAATATAAGTATTTCGTTTAGTTTTTAATAATAATAAGCGTATAGTATAAAATAAAAAAATCGAGAAATATATTAAATTAGCCTTTTTTCGTCATAGCGTATATATCTACTTTTATACTTTAAATATCCGTTACGTGACCTTTTATAGCGTTGCCTGTAACGTTTAAGTTTTGGCGGTGACATCTTTATACGGGGTAAAACAAAATCGAGATAAGTTAATTAGCGATAAAGTTTATAAGTTTTAATCTTATTTTTTATTCTTTTTATAAAATTTAAAACCTTTTTATTTATTAGCAGCAGATAAAGGAACGGAATTAAAGTAGTAACTGCGATTAAAAATAACAGTTTACCATAAATGCTATTATATTGTATTAATCAGGCATTACATTTAAAAAAGTACATATGGATATATACGTAATAAAACGAATCTTACAATTCTCGGTTCAGCTATCTATTAATATTATTAGCACTTAAATTATATAACATTTTAAAACTATATAATTATTTATTTAGCTATATTTAAGCGTTAATTTCGTTTCCCCTTAAAATAACGGACCTTATTTTATAAAAAAAAAAATACCCGGTTTACGTAATCTGGATATTACGTTATTCGTTTTTTATACGATACTTTAACCGGATAAGTAAGTTCCACCTATTACAAAATACGCGTTAACCCTTGTATATAAACTTTCCTATAATATATTACCTTAAACGTACTTATTTTGAATAATTTTTATCTTTAATAATTACAGAGTTTTTACAGTTAGCCGTAAGTCGTTTTAATATATACAAGGTAGGTCTAAGACCTTTCGCAAAGGCGGTAATTATTATAGGCTTTTTAAACCGGTATAACCGACACATTTCTTTATCCGTAAACGGATTTTATTAAGCGTACCTGCTTATTAGGGTATTAATCGATCTAACTGGCTTATTACCGAGATAAAATCCGGGGTTTGCTTAGGGGCTTGCTTATAATAATATGTACTAGACATTTTGTTATAAACGGGGAACTTAAGGTTTTAATAAAGCTAAGGATTAATTAATATTTACTATTATGCTAGCACTGAATAAGGGCATAATTAAGGATTGTATGTTTTTTGTAGGCAGGGTTTTTTTATTTTATTAATTCGTATCCCCTAAAGAAGATATCCGTATATTAGCAAAAAGGTGGTCCGTATAAACCTATATCCAGTAAAGTCGAAAAAGGCGATACCTATACGCCAGATTTATTACGTATAAATTTAAAACCTTAGCTTGATTAAAATTAGTGATTTTAACCTAAACTCGTCGGAACGTACCGGACCTAGTTAAAGGCTTATATATATAAGCTATGCCTCCAATTAAAGGTTTAAGTCTATTTAAATAATGGAATTCTCACGATAACCTACTAATTAAAATCGAATATTAAATAATATTATATACTAAAGCATATATAACTAAAAAAGGATAAATTATTAGGTTAACCCTTAAAAGGTCTTATATTTCCTTAATTACATAAAAAAACATCTGTAGTTACGGGAAATAGCTGTCGAAGGTGATTGTAAATGGTCCTATAAGTAGTGTAATCGAAGGGCTGCTAAGCTGTAAGTTTACCCAGAGTAAGAAACTTTATAAGGTTGTATAACTATTTAAACGATACGTATTACTTGTTATCGGTTCGTCAGCTTTGTACCGGCTAATACGGTATTATAATGTTTATATATACATATTATATATAACTATTTCAATAATCGCATCGATATTATACAATCGACTTAATTTAAAAGCCTGTAATTTTATACAGAAATAATGTTAGGGAATTTGTTAGTAATCGTTATTTTCGTAAACCCAATCCCGTCAGCTAAGATATAAGGAATTTACGTATACCTAACCGTTATATTATATTAATCCTGTCTTTATAAGCCAGCAACCTCCCGTTCCTATTTTAAATATTTATAAAATATAAGTTCGGTTAAATAACATATATATTTTAGTCCGGAAATCTAATCATATCTATTTTAACAGTTTTGGGCGAAATATTATAACTTATATAAAATATCGAAAAATAAGTATAATAAATCGTTTGCTATATTATCCTTATCTCGATACGGTTTGCTTTTTAAACGAAGCAAAATTATAACAATTTTTCCGGTATAGATTCCTATTTGTTTAGTAATTATTCGGATAATAAACGCGTACGTATTATTACTTTAAAAAAACCAATTAATCCCAGAATTTATAAGGTACGTTAATATACTAAACCAGGGACGGGTTATATCGTACCGAAACCACTATAACCACGCGTAATATCTAATTGATTATTATTTAATAATATATAATAAGTATTACTTAAGCAATTATAAAAAATTAACTTTTTAAAAGTTTGCCCTTATCAACCATTACAAATAAATATAAGAATTGATTTTCTCCATATTTCTAAATGGGAAAAGTTAAAGGCTTAGGAGAATTTGCTTTATCCATAATCCCCGACTTTAGTATTACGTCGCCGGTTATATAATAATTTATATAAATTATATCTGGCCCGTACGCCTATATAGATATAAATCCGGATTAACGTAAAACATCTAATCATATTTAAATATTATTACCCAGTTTTTCCGAATAAACGTTTTAATTAACGTTATCCCATACTTACAGGAATAATTCCCATATACTGCCTTAGCATCTTTAAACTTTTCGCTATTTTAATGGTAATGTTAATTCCGTACCTATCCCGGAGGCGTCCGTTATAAAACCCCTTCATGGAAAAATATTAAATTAAGCATCTTTAACAGTAACAATCGTATCTACCAAAAAATACGCAAATATCCGGCATAAAAGGTTTAAGTTAAAGCAGCTCGGTAAATATATATACTATAACATACAACAGGATTTTACGGAAAATATCAGTTACGAAACTTAACCTTTTAAACGTTATTATGCCGGATATTACATCTAATAACGTTTTTAAAACTAAATTAAATTACTTCCCAATAAACGGCAAAAAATCCATATTTTACCTCCATTACGCTATATATATCGCCACGACGTTACCGCTCGTACCGCGAATCACTAAACCTTAACAACTACCATTCATTTCCCCTTTAAAGTCTCGAACCACCGTCCAGCTTCCGGGAATAAATCCTTCGACGGAATCGATATCGTTTTTGTTAACGTTATCCGGATTATCTAAAGCTTTCGATTAGGAAAAACGATTTTACTCGATATTAAATCTTTCGCAAAAAACAAGCAGCATACTTTACGGCAACAGCAGCAATTTAGGAATAAGGCCTTAAAGGCTCTTTCTTACCTTCTTTAACTAATTAAAAAAATATGCTGAACCTAGCTTTAAAAGCAATATAAGTAAGAAAATAAGCGGATATACGAACGCGGTAATCCTAGCTAAAAAGTCTACCCAGCAAAAAATAATATAATATATAATAAATAAATTTAAACGAACGTAATATACTCGACCTTTAATTGCTAATAACACGAATGCTATAATATAAAGATTTTCCAATAAAACTTTTTTATATAAATCTTTAATAGAAAACCGGAATTGTAAATTTTGCTAACGTAAATTCTGTTAAAATCGGTTAACGCGAATAATTACTTTCGGGGGGAAATATTTAGTAATAAGAAAACCCAAAAAAATAAGTTTACATTCGAATACGACCATATATATATAAAGGTCGTACGGCTTTAATAATGCCATCTCGGGGGTTAAAGGTTAATTATACCGCTATTTAAAGTTTAAAAAATCCGCAAGAATTTAATAGATATAATTACGCTAAGTTTCAGTCTCAGTACTTAATACCATAATATCTATTTCGAAAGATGGCAATAAGTTAAATATTTAAAAACTTCTAAAGGAGCAAATCTATATATTAAAATTTTAAGGGATTTAAAGCAAAAATTCCATAAGTAACTAAATTTTGTTTACTAATACTAATATATATTATATAAAAAATAAGCTATATTCCGAACAAGCTCCAAATTTACTAAAACGATATAATAGGTTTATATACGGCGTTTGTTACTAACCCCAGTCTCGCTATTTTTTTATTAAAAAACCTAGGTTCGATTATAATATATATAAAGAACTCGGAATAAAAGATAACGTTACTTTATTACCTTAATTACAATGCCAAAAACCTATTTAACAAACTATACCTACAGACTTTAATAAAGATATTAATATTTAGCAAATAATCTTATCCAAACTACGTCGATACAGAAATAAGGCGGTTAAACGTTATTTATACTTTTATTAACCTTTCCCTACCTTATATTAACGGACATTAATACGTATCCTATAACTAAGTTAAATACGTAAACAAAGCCCTTATATCTGCGGTAATAAGATATATCCATTTCATTCTTATATATCGGATTATACTTTCCTATATTTCCAGCTACCTTATATATTATCTTAATAACGGCTTTATATTTTTAATCCCTAATATAAAATAGTACGAATTTTGCAAATAAACCTCTTAACGGCCTATAATACTTTTTTAAATTAGGCTAAACCTTTATTAGCGGTTAAAACCAGGTTACTACTAATCTTACTATCCCTTAATTTAAATATCTATTAACGTTATCTTATTTATACAGAAATAAATCCTTTACACTTACCGTACCATCTTTACGTCTTTTTACCAATTCGGTAACTACATCGATAAATCAATTCCGTAAAGAAATAACTAAATCTCGATTATATTGCTGGTATTAATAACCGAATAAATCGGGCTATAAGGAAGTAAGGTTAATAAAATAATATTATCGCCCGGCCCGTTCGAATAAGAATCTTACGTAAGCCCCTAACGTATTAGCCTATATAATAACATCTCGCCTTAGCTCCAATTTATTTACCGAATACAAGATAATCAGGTCCGTATAACTAATTGCAAGGAAAGACTTCGATATGCTAAAAACCTTATTTTATACGTCTAAAATAATATCCACCTCACCGTTTAAGTAATAACCTACTGCAAAACCAAAAAGGATTAAAAGCCGGTCGATTTTATCGAATAGCATTTCCGGGTAAAAAAAAGAAAAATTTAAAGCCTGGAAAATTTGCCAACTTAACCGAAAAGACTACTATTTCATTTACCGTATTTCCATAAAAATATACATGTATTTAAAAATGTAAGCATTTATAAACACCAGCTGTAACCGGTAAATAACCTTTAGCGATTTTTCGTTAGCCAGATTAAATTATAACCTCTCGATCGCTTCGTTATATCTACCAAGTTCGTAAAGAACGGCTCTAACCAGCGAAAACACCCGGTTATTCTATATAAAAAAAGAATATAATACTTCAAATGCTTTTTCGAAACGTCCCTTAAAGCAAAATATCCTTACCCGCATTATTTTAACCTATTCGTTTTAAATCTTTTACAAAATAAAGTAATTTTTTTCCCATATTTACTTACTGTTTAATAAGTGCTTTAAACCGAACGCTAGAACGTTTAAGCTAACGTATTCCCTTATTACGAGAATTATATAACCAATAAAAAACGCGTTAATTCGATAGTCGTATACAGGAAACGTAATTTTTATCCTTTGCTATTTACCGGACGGTTTGTACAAATAAGCTAACTATGCTTTCCTAAAAAGAAACATAACTGTTAAATATTCCTTTTCGGGCAAATTATCCTCTAAGGTACGTAATACAAGGAACTTAGTTTCGAAAGCCCTAGCTTTATATACGTAGTCGCCGAAATAAAAAACCGACAAAAATATTTCGGCAAGTTATATTAAATATACTAACTTAAACAGGCTAAAATTCTGCGAATTAATCAAAAAAAAAACACGCTTTAATAATAATAACAATTTTTCGTAATATTACTAATAACTAACTTTTATTAATAAATAATATTAAGGCTTATATACAAAAATCGCACCTTTACGGTTTAATTACCAGTTTAAAGAAAATATATAAAATAATTTTTACGCTTTCTATTTTCTATAAAAATTCTTCAAAACGTTTTTCTAAAAACTTCGTTACGTTAACGTCTAATATTACCGAATCCTTTACTAATCGAACAAACTTAATCTGGCTTAACTTAAATAATACAATAAAGAACCTGGTCTTATTACGTAGGACTTAAACTATTAAAAATCTTATCCTAATTACTTCGTTATCCAAACCCCAGGTCCTTACTAATTTTCATATCCGTTAAAATATTAAATTCGATACCTTAAAAATACTAAAATATCGGAAAATACATATAAAGGCCTGAATATTAATATCCAACCTATCAAATATCCCATTTAACCAGTTAATAATTAACGGATTATAAAGAAAATAATTAATTCGCTTAATAAAATCGAGCTTTATCTTATCTATAATAACGTTTAAAAAAGCAAAGGTTTTACAATTACGAACGTTATAATATATTTCGAAAATTACGTAAAATACGCCCAGTACGGAAATTAAACCGTTTATCCTAAATAATTAGCTGATAATTTACTTTCTTCTCCCTTAAAAACGTAACTTTAATAAGCTTGTAAGTATATAATATCTGATATACTTTTCCTAATTAATTTAAAAGTTAAAAAAGGTTTTCCGAATAGCATACTTAGTACAAAGATAATTTAAAAAATCAGGTAATATTTGTTAGCAATCGAAAAAAACCTATACCAAAAGCCCATATATACCATAGGGATTTTCCTAAAGGGCAGCCGTTACTTTTATAATTTTCCTATTATTATTAACGCAAATTAATTTTATTATAATCTATCGGTAACGGTATTCGTAGGTATACAAATGTAATTTTACTATAGGCGAAGGTAAGGTAGAGTATAAATATTAACCGCAAAAAGCCTATTTATTATACAAAGTAAAAATATTTAAGTTACATTTTAGCTTATCTAGAAATTAACTATAATTAGTTCCGAATGCTCCTAACCTTGACTTCCCTACCCCGTAACATTCGAATGGATTATATAGTTCTAAAGAATTCCAATTACCTACCTCCAAGTTCGTTATAATTTACCATCTTTATTACTATACAGTTTTTTAATAAATTCTGTAAATACAACAATATTTAAAATTAATAATTAAACATTTTAAAATATACGTTATATATACAGTTAAATATAGAAATAATACGTCCGGAATTTCGACGTTCATAATTATTTAATCGATACTTATTACATATTACCGGTTTTTAAGTTCTATATTACCCGTTACGGCAAAATAATGCCATAATTCTACGTATAGATATTACATACGGCTATTTAAATAACCCCGTCGGCACGATATAATCGGCCCTACTTTAACTTGATATATTTAACATACGCTAACGTACCTATAAGTTATAAAATCCCAGACGCCCCGAAACAAGATTTCTGCCCGGCTGTAACCTTTTAAAAACCTTAATTTATTTATTAGCAACTATCATCTTTATTACCTCGTCCTATTAGCTAAAATACGAAAAAATTACGAATATTAACGGCAAAAACCCCGTATTAAGTTATAATTATCCGAATCTAATCCTAAAATATTCCATCCTAATACCTTTTACGCTTTCTGGCATATTATATAACGTACCCCTTTATCCCATAACGGGCGTCTTATAACGTACCTTTCTAACGTTTTCTTATAGCGGATCCCCTAGCAAAGCCCCGTTAATACGAAGAAAGACCTTATTAGCATATATCTTTAATTACTAACGTTAAAATAAAAATATCCGAAACGCTAAAATATTTTATTACAAATCCTAATTAAACCGTTCGAACGGGTTAAAAATATCCTAACAAACTTAGTTTTTATTTAAAAAAAGCTTATAATAATTACTTTTAATAATTCGTTTATCGTCGATTTTATTATATTAACTTAAAGTTCGATTATTTATAATTTTACCTTTAATATTAGAACATTATTACTTACTTAAAATTATCTAAGGTATTAATTCGAGTTACGTTATTATAACCTATTAAAGTAATATAATAAACATCTTTAATAAGTTATATATTCTTTTTAAAAAATCTAATTTCGATTTTGTTAATAAAGATAATCCGGTATAGTTTAGGCGTTATTATTAGCAAGGATTCGAAGCGCTCTTACTTTATTATATTTAATACCAAAGTATTGTTTTATTATATCGTAACGTATTTAAAATATACAAAAGCAACAAAATATTATCGGCCTACAAAACAATTTATTTTTATATATTATTACCTTAAATAACCAAAAAATATAAAATTATTAATATTTAAAAAATTTAAATATAATTAAAAACATTTAAATTAATTACCTATCCGTAAGGTTAATTACGCCTTTAACAAATTAAAAATTACTAAAAATTTACAAATAATTCATATTACTATCCTCTTAATATAAACCTTATTGCCAATAAGTTCAAAATATATCTTAAAATCATTATTAAACTTTATAAAATCTCGGGTGCTATAAGTTATTTACTATATCGATTCGAAATCCTCCAAGCTATTACCAAAATAATTCGGAGACAAACGGATAATACCGACGTAACTATCATACTAAAAGCAATAAACAAAAACGAAGCCGTAACACAACAAGTAATCAAAAATATAACCAATAAATTAAAGCAATATAAATATTTTACGGAAACTAATAATCTTAACCGAATACGCCGGCAGGCAGCCAGTCGTATACTATTACCAGAATAAATAATATAAATATATATCAAACCTTACCTTACGTTCCCGTATTTTTAAGAATAAATCTCTACCTAAATACCTTAAGATAAACTTTAAACGCTCCACGAAATTTTCCTTACCAGGTTCAAATATTACAAACCAACAACCCGGATACAGCCCGTTAACAAACCAAACTTTATTAAATACTAGGACAGAATAATAAAATAAATACGGAAAAACAAACGGAACAAAATTACGTAATTAAAATTACGGGCTTATTTAAATAAACCCGTAAATCGGATCACCAGTAAAGGAATAAAGGATATATAAAAATAAAAAATTCCCTAGGTATATCTAATCATTTATTACTTTAATAATTAATTTAAGCATCTATTTAATCCTTAAAATAAACGAAAAAAATCTTTTAACGGCTTAATTATTATAATAAAACTTTATACGCACCCAGCTTAATATTTACACTATTTCCCGTAATAACAGTTTATCGTATCGTTACTTATTTTACCTTAGAACATAAACCCCTATAACCTAGCAAGTTCGTTATATTAAGGCGGGCTTAAAAGCCTTTATTAATTAACTAGCAGCAATATCGGTAATAAAATTTATTATATTATAATAACAACTTTTAATATTAAAGGCCCTCAAAAGAAAAATTATAACGGGGATATAGCTTATACTGTAACTTTATTACTATTAATACCTATTCCTAATCTAACAATTAAGTACATTTCCACCAAATTTAATAAAAAAAATATATTTAACTTATAATTTTTCCAATATCTTCCGTCCGTAAGCTCTAAGTTTCCATACCCCCCCGGGCTTATTTCTTAACTAATTATTACCGTTTCTATATTAATCGCGATAATTTCAAAATTACAGTTAAATTATGTAATATGGTAAAGGTTAAATAACACCTTTCCAACTATTAAGGCCGCCGAAAAATTAAAATAACGTTAACGAAAGCCGTAAAGAATACCTTAATACGAGTTACAATAACAGCAAGTACACCCAGCTAATATACCATACGTTAACGAAATCGGCAATTTTGTAACCCGTATTTATCCGATATTATTTTTATGCTAAACCATAAAATACGTAATAAATACCGGTCGCATTTTCTTAAATTATTCTCCCTTACATTTAAAAACTTCGTTTATAAACTTTCTTTACCTTTCTTAACTATCATAAATAACGTTACCGCCCGTTTATTTAAAAACGAACGGATTTGCAATTTAAAAATTTTTTTACTAAAACTATTAACCCCTTTTCTCCGAAATAAAATACGTTATATAATAATATTGCATTTTGAAACAACTAAATACCTAAACGTCGACCAAACCCTTAAAAATATCGATATTTTATATAATTAAATCGCATTATATTAAACCAAAATTTATAAAACCCTAATCTCTAAGGCTTTTACGATATAAGATATAAACTTATTCCAACAATTTTTAACTACCAAACTATTCGAAAACTATACAAAAAAACTTTATACAATTAACTAATAGGTATTTAACTAAGTTATTATAATTAAACAACACCGCGCTGAGGCCGAAAGTAACAGCAATAAAAATTTAACATATTAAATTTATATTATTTTTTTTCTAAAAAAATTAATACTTAATTAAAACCATATCGAAAACAAGCTATTTTCAACTATTACGGAATAACGGTTTTTAAACAGTTATATCCAGCGTTTAATCGATAAAAACGACTAATCGGGCTTAATTATAACCCTTACGAACGATCGTAATTTTGCCATTAATCTTTTCGAAAAAAAGCCATTCTATCCAACCTTATTTAACAGAAACCCACATAAAAAAATCTTGCAAAGTATCGATAAGATACAGAACAAATATTTAACTCGTACTTACGTAAGTAAAATATCGGCTAAATAAATTTCAAATAATACCGATTATAAGGTTTTTTTAACACCTTTTATCCAGTCGCTATTAAATACCAACTATTATAAGGAATTTTTAAGGAAAGATTTTACTTTAAATATTTATAATATAATCGTAAGTAGCTTAAAAAAAACAAACGCTAATTTTAAATCCAGAAATATTACAAAGCAAGATTAGAGAATAACTTACGATTTCGTACTTTATAATTATTATATCAAAAATTAATAATTCTTATTTAAAAAAGAGAAATAATTGCCGAATCCGGGGGAATTTTACAATAAAAAATATAGGGCATATCTTAAGAAGAAAATATTTCTAGATACGAAAAAGTTTTCCAGAAATTATATTTAAACGCTTTTATTCCCGATTATAAATATCTTTTTCTCTTTTATAACAATAATTATGTATTTTTTACTAATTACTAGGTAATTACTAAGGTTAAATAATGAATTTAATATACAAATATTTTAATTATTATAAATTCTAATACAAATTAATTTTTATAAGAATTAAAATAATAGTTAACAATTAAAACTTAATCGATTTATTTTAATAATTAACCGTTTATTAATAATTAATTAAAGCGTTATTTATTATTACCAGTTATAAATCATAATACGAAATTTCGTATTATAACATATACATTTCTTATCTGCTATATTTATAACGCGAATATAATTTTTAAAACTCCGTACCTAATTATTTAAGCGATAACGTCGTTAATATATTCTAATATAATCCTATTAAGAACCCCCGTTTAACCCGTACGTATTTTCGGGCGAAAAAAGTTACGGTAACGCTTAGAGGTAATCTTAAACCGATTAATACCAAATATAATTCGTACCGGAACTAACTATACGGTAAATTACGCCCGACGGTTATTTAATTTCGTTAAATAAATTACCCGAATCTATAATTAAATAAAATTACCCAGCCCGTCGGTTAATACCTTTTAAATGCAAAATCCACTAATTCGCAAAGTTATATAATTATATAAATTACAAATTATAAGCTTTTAACTAGACGAAATAATTTTGTCGCAAATTTTACATTCGGAAAGCTTTCGGCCTACTGCTAAATAGGAGACGGATACGCTAATTATATAGACCAACTTAAGTTGCTGCAAGTTACTAGTAGTTATCTAATTATTTATTAATAAAAATTTATTTTTATACCGTTTAACTTAAGATAACTATAAAGGAATATAAAGCTTATATTTAGATTTACAAAGCTTAATATATAAATTTAATAATTAATTTCGCTCCCGTTTTTCCGCACGTAATAATATAACTCCGTTTCTTAAACAGGTTAATTATATATTAAACTTTAATAATCTAACTTCTTTATTATTTTATTCTAATTTAAAAATAATCGGTAAAAATATTAAAAAAACTGGGATTTTACCGATAACGGCCTTAAATCAAGTCGGTAGAATTTCGTAAAAAGCGTAGCGATATTTAAGAAAATAATATAACTTATTACCTAAGAATGCTTTAATATATTTAAGCCTTATTTTAAAGTTCCATCCGTTTAACCTCTTAAATATATATAATAACCAAATCCTCTTTCTTTAAAGCAACCTTTTTATTTAACCCCCTTTTTTTAACAAGTTAATTATTATAAGTATGAAGTTTTGCTTTATATTATAATAACCTGCGTTATATAAGTCATTTTTAAAAGCCTTAGATTTAATTTACGGTTTACCTGGCTATATAGTTATTATAAAGCATAATTAAATTAATTAAACAGAAAAAACCGTATATAAGTAATAATTCGGCATTTTTCGGGGTAGTAAATTTTAAGTAACTAATTAACAATAATTAAAACGGCCAGTTATCTCGATTTTAAACTTGACCCTTATAATACTACATAGTTACGGTAACAATATTAATACCTAAATACGCATCTCTAACACTGACCGCAAAGCCGCCCTGTTAATAACATCCCGATTATTCAAATCAAGATTTTCCAGCCCCTTTAGTCCCAGTCACGTTAAATAAACGCCTAACTATAATGGACCAAAACTAGCTTCCTTAAAACATAATAACCCGTCGGATTAACATTATTAAAGCAGAACTTTAATATTATTAAAATAGGTAATTTTACTAAATAAAAATCGCAAATTAAATTATAATAACTAAAATAATTATTTCGCTTTACTAACGCCTAAATTATACTAAAAAGGCTATACGTTTATATTAATAATAAATAAGGTACGGAATTACGCTTAACCGTTTAAAAAACATTTCTTTAATCCGAATAAATTACTTAACCTAACTTATTTAAGCGTTATATTTAATATCTGCGCCTTTAGGCTATCTTTGCAATCCGGCAATTAATATATAAGCGCTTAGATATTTAAATAAAATTACGTATCCGAACGTTTATTTATTAAATAATTTTTATTATACGCCTTTTATTAGCCGTAAATAATACATTAATTAACCGAGCCTATCTTTATTAACAAATTAACATTATTTTATTAGATTAAATTTTTAAATAATACCTTTTTAATAACTAAGTAAAATTTTAATAAGGCGTATTCCGATAAGTTGGTTATAAATAAAATATAAGGTATTTTTATTATCGGTTATAAAAGTACCAGCAATAATTCTTATAACGTTATTAATTCGACTTTTTTTAATCTCGGAAAAAAAGAGGAAAATTACGTACTTGGAAATCTTTACGCTATAAACAATTTACGGCGGTTATACGGTCTTAAAGGTAAAATTGCTTTAAACGCGCATATAAGCTTTTAAACGGCCCCGGTATTTTTAGCTTTTCGTTCTTTTTCGGTTTTATTTACTTTCCGCGTATTAACGCAAATTCGTACGTATTTCTTAATTCGATAATAATCGAAATTAACCAGGTAATTATCGGAAATTATATTTATAAAGGTAACTTATAATTTACCGGAACCCGGAAAAAAAGGTAACTTAATAATTACGTTTTTATTTACGCGGTTAACGGTTTAAATTCGGATTTTTAAATAATTACGGAAATCGGTAAAACTAATAATAAAATATTTATCCTTGGAATTAAAAACCGGTTTAAAAGCTTATTAATCCTTTTTAATTTGCTTAACTTTTTCATTTACTATCTTATTCCGGTTTCGGATTACCGTAAAAACCGTACGATACGTAAATACTACCACCAAACCCCGCCCGGAAATCCTTTTACCGCATTTAATAAGCCGGTATCGATTACGTAACCTTACCGGGTTTAATTAATAAACGCCTTAGGAATTCGGTAAATATTTTTACGCGGTTTTTCGGAAACCGGCAGTTCTCGTTCCGGCAATAATTTAACGAAAACGTTAACTTTAATTACGGAAAATTCGGCCCGGCACTTAATAACGTTATCCCTATATACACAAATTAGCTATAATTACAATACAGCAGGTTACGCAGAATTATTTCCTTAGTTCGTAATAATTAACGGCATATAAATAAAAAACTTATTAAACGGTACTAGTAAAAGGTGGCATAGGCCGTATAATAAATATATAACTAAAAGGTAGATAACTATTTTCGGTTATTAGCAAGTTTTACTACCATTATTTCTCGTTTATAAAAAATTACTCGGCCTTACGGCCGGTAACGGACCCGCCCGGGAAGCTTTCTCGGCCTTAAATTCGATAAAAGCAATTTTCGATTGGGCCGTTATTAAGCCCTTACCGTTAAAAAAGTAAACAAACATTTGCCCAGCCGATACCCGGCAATTTAAATACAGTTTCGCTATAAACTCGAGAAATAATTACGGAACTTTAACTTTTAATACGTTTAAAATAATACCGTAATCGGAAATACGGGATAAAAACTTTCTAAACCGAAAATTAACGGTAACGATAATTACGAAAAAAAACTATATATTTATTTTAAAGCTTTAAAAGGTATAAACCTTGCTTTTTTCGGGCTAAAGCTCCGGAGCCTAGTAATAAGGCGTATTACAAAACGTTTTAATTAACAAACAGTAATAAGTAAGTTTAAAATCGGCCAGTTAGAAATGGTAATTATTTTCGTTGGGCAAAATATAATAAAAAATATTATCGGGCTTTAAGTTTTAATAAATCAGGTTTTTACTTATTAAGTAATCGAAAATATTAAGCATTTATCTTAATACGTCGAAATAAAGCTATTTATAATTAGAAATCGAAGTAATTTTAATAAATAAAATTAAAAAACTTTCTTATAACAGTATAAAAATTTCCGAATAAAAGGTGTTAAAATATTAATAACCTAGATATTTAATAATATATACCTAGGCGTATTATTAGCCTTATTAAAAATAAATAAATAAAAGTTAAGAAATATATTATTAACATAATTTAGCTTTTTTATAACCTTGATTTTTTTATAAAACAAAGTTCGCGTTATATTAGCGTTATTATATTTTTTAAGCTCGATTACTTTAATAGTAAATATATAGCCCAAGGTTTAATTAACCGTTTTATAAACTGTACCGTAAAAACCCTTATTTTTTTATTTGCGAAAATACGTAATATTTTCGAAAAAAGAGCCTTTTGCTATATTTAGCCTGGTTATATATTACAATAATACTTTCGAATTATCGTATTCCGTTAGCCGATTATACGATTTTATATTTTATAATAATTATAAAGATACTTAATAATTTTAAATAACAAAAGTTTTTAAAAACTCGGTATTACCGTTTAATTAAAGTAAATAAAATTCGTAAAATGTAATAAATATTTTATAATTTTACCCATAAAAAATAATACCGTCCCTAGTAATTTGTTTTCCCGTAATATTATTTTCTAGGATTTTTTCCCGTACAGAACTTTTTTTTTTTAAGATTTTCTATACGGTTTTTCTTTTATTTTCGGATTCGAGCATTGCGAACTTAATTAATAAAACCCGTTTCGATCGGATAGATAGAATTATAAACTTTATAATAAGGTTAATTTTAAAAGCGATATGAACGTTAGATATAAGATTTCCAGGGTTATTTTGGTAGAGAATTAAATCGGTATTTTGTTCGAATTTAGTAATTACGTAACTTCAGGAAATAGATGAGACGTAATAATTAATTTTAAGGTTAGGTAAATCTTTTTTAGAGTTTAATACGAAACGTTTATTATCCGGATAAAAAAGGGCGTTGTAGGCGATTTAATTAGTTGGTACGAGGTGGAAGAGTGTTTTTAAATAGGGGTTTGGAGTTATAGCGAGAAGAGAATAGAGAGATGGAAGAGGATGGTTAGGAGAGAGTAAAAAAAGGATTTTATTTTATTAAAACGGGGTATAATATTGTAATTATAGTAGGGATAAGATTGATAATTTCCCGAAAATACGCGTTATACGGATAGTATTATAGTTAATAAATTACAAAAAAAGGGGGTTAACGTAACGCCTAGTTAGTTAGCTAATTATTATATAATAAGTTAAAAAAGGATTTGTTATTTTAAATTTTATTAGCTGGTATTAATTCGTTTACGGTTTTCTTAGTTATATTTATTAAGTAGTTTGTATTAATAAAGGTTTATTTATTAATTGGTTTTTTTATTTATTTTTTCGGCGTTTTTTATTTTTTTCTACGGCAATACGTTATTTTTACTATTTTTTTACGTTTATTAACCTTAATTAAAATAATTTTTTTATTTTTATTATTTTTTTTTTTTTTACGGTTTTTAATTTTATTTATCGATTAATTTAATCGTTAAATTATATTTCCCTTTTTTAATTATGTTTATTTTTACCAGGCTGTAAGTAGTTAAACCGTTCCCACTTTTAAAATAATTGCTGTAAACGATAACTTACGTTCGTTCCGCCGTTTTAAGTATGATAACTTTCCGTTTTACGTATTTTCAACCGAGTTAAAAAAGTTCGATAATATTAATCTAATTTTATTATTATAAGGTTACCCGATACCAAAAAAATTAAAAGCTATTATAAAACGCCTGATTAATAATAACGAATTTAATAATATTTTATATTTTTTATATAAAATCGTACGTTCCGATTATTTTTATTATAAAGAAGTAATATACGAATATTACCGACTTAATAATTATTATCGTAGTTTACGGCCCGAGATATTTAGGGGGTTGGATGGCGTTCGGCGATAAGGTATTATAGTTCGCTATAATATT
The DNA here is from genome assembly GCA_004155055.1 of Monosporascus sp. CRB-8-3. Taxonomy (NCBI): domain Eukaryota; kingdom Fungi; phylum Ascomycota; class Sordariomycetes; order Xylariales; genus Monosporascus; species Monosporascus sp. CRB-8-3. The sequence continues at coordinate 86,593 of QJNZ01000219.1, forward strand.
AAGCGTTATTAGGAGAAACTTGGTATTTAAAATTTTAAATAAGGTTTTGCCGGGCGTAAAATATAACTTAACGATAATTTCCGCAGGTAAACGTAAAGATAATAACCCGATAAAACGGTAAATAATAAAATCCGTACGTACGACGATACGTATGAACTTATTATATACGTTTTGTACCTGCACTAGAACTTATAATACGGTAAGTATATTTTCGTACTTCCGTAATTTCGTTTCGGATAAGATATAATTACTACCTAAGCCAAGGTATTTTTTATTTCCAGGTTTTAGTTTATATTTTAAATCGAAATAATTAAAAAAAAGATGAGATATTACCGTTTTTTTATCGAGAATTAAAAACGTTACTTATATTTAACCGGAAATCGAATTATTAAATAATAAAAGGAATATAAAGACTAAAAGGATAAATTTAATAAAATTATTATAATTAATTCCTGAAAATAGCGGTACGAATTTCCTTTTTTAAAGCCCGAAAATTTTATACCCGTTGATAATATAAAAAATAGCCTGCTAGATGTAATGGCGGATATAAAATTTATTATTTCCGAAATCGATAAATTAAAGATTATTAAGCTCCCGAAATCCGAATAATCCAAAGGTTTTTAAATTATAAAAAACGGAGATTTATTATTATTTTTTTCTGGATAAATACATAACGAAATAGCAAAAATTAAAAAACGCGAAAAAGTAAAAGTTAAAAAATTCGAGAAAGTAAAAGCTGAAAAATAGAAGAAAATACCGATTAATTTTACTTACAAATTTTTTAAAAAGAGATTTTTCTTAAAACCGGGGCCGATTTGTTTTTTCGGTTTATTATAAATAATAAAATACAAAACGGTATTTTTAAAAAAGTACAAAACGTCCGGAAAGTTTTAAAAGGACGTATCCAAGCTATAACAAGACGCCGCCTATTATTTATAATAGAAATAACGACGTTTACGTTAACGCTAATTACGGGATAGAATAAATAAGGCCCAAGACCGGGATTAGCCCCTTTTGCTACTACCCCGACGTAATACCAGAATTATAGGCATAAAACGTCCCGTAAAGTTTTTACCGTTATAAACGGCATTAAATAAGAGACTTAAGAATAGAGCAGTATTAAAAGTTACAGTATTTATCACCGTACTTATTACTTAACCTCTTTTATAGAAAACCCGTTATATTAAGATAAGACCCGTTTCCGTACGTATTTTACTAAAGGGGAAGACGGAGATTCGGCCGAGGTAAAAACGGGGGCGTTTAAGGAAAAAAAACGGACCAAATATACGTTTTACCGTAAGAAAAAAAAAATTAACGAGGATAACCGTTTCGGCCGGAACCGGAAACGGTAGGGTTACGGAAATAGACGTACCGGGTATATATAGGTAATAAAAAAGGCCGAAAAAAAATAAATAATATAAACTATAACCTAATATTAAGCGTTCCGAATATATTTCGGCAAAAAATTACCGGTAGTTTTTAATACGGCCGGGTTATAAAATAGTATACGGATCGTTTTTTTTCAGCGTTAAATTTATAGGGCCGCTTTATAAAAAGTAAATAAAATATTTATTTCGTAATATAACAAAGGTTATGACGGGGTAAAAAAGCGAATATTAATTACAAACAAGGTAAATTATAATATTTAATCGTACCGAATATAGAAAAAAATCGATTTAATTCGTAGAAATCGTATTTATAATATACGTATAAATAAATAATATATTGTTCTTATTATTTTACCTTTATTATTATCGCAAGAAATAATATAAGATAATATTTTTTAAGACGATTTTTATTTATAATTATTTTCTTTATTATATAACATTTTAAAACGGCGAAATAGTTTTAGTAAAACCTATAAGCTTTTGCCGGTACCGTTTATATATTAATTCGGGTTTATTTATTTTTATACCGTTTACGTTTCCCCAGTTTTATTATATTAAAATATAATATTTAATTATAGTCTAATTTTTTTATAGTATAGTATATCATTTTTTTTTTCCGATTTTCCCGGATGTTAATTATACTATTAATTTCCCGGAATTTTCCACCTTTTTCCGCCCATATTGCAGAATTTAATTTATTACCCTAGTTTAATTAACCTCCCCTCCCCTTTAAACTACGGCTACGCCTTAGATCCTTTACTTACAAAGTTAACGGTTTCGGCTTAAATTTTAATTTTATTTATATTTCCCGATTAATATAAAAACTTTAAATTTTATTATTTTGGCTTTTGCCTTATTATAGGCTTTTCGCAATAGTAAGTTATAATAAGTATAATAGAAAAAAGCAGATATAAAATAGGCTATATTTATTAATTATATCTTTATTATGTTAATTTTTTTTTTAACTTTATTCGGTATTATATCTCCCGTACGCCCCGGCGATATAAAACAAAACTACGTAACCAAAGATTTAAAATAACAGGTATCGCTAAAAATAAAAACGGATATATAAATTATAAATTAAAAGCCGGTAAATTTAAATTTACTTAATAAATATCGTATTAAAAAAAAATACAACCTGGTAAATAAACGCCTATATAATATACCTCGTATTACCGTAACTAAGAGACGTAACCCCGGATAAAATTTAGTTATTATCGGAAATAAGAAGATATATACTAGATAAAATTTCGAATATACAAATTCTAATTACTTGCAATATACGGCTTTATCTTCCCTACCCCTAACCCTTTTTATACTTATATCCGTTAACTAAAGCGGCACTTTATCTTCCCCGTTCCGTTTATGTAATAATTATAAGTAACTATTTCGTTTTTAAGTAGGCCTTAGAAAAATCCCTTATTAAGTTAAATTTATTACATTAATATATACGGAATTACGTAATAAATAGGATTTCGTACGGGCTACGCCTATTTTATTAAAACCGTTTATACCGGGGCTTTTATTTTAAATAACTAGGTAGCTACGGCGAAAACATTCCGGAAAGCGTTTTTTCGTTTATTTAATTCCGTTCGTATAATTTTTTAAATTATACCTATTAGTACTAGTCGTTAAAGAAACGGATATAAATAAAAGTATTTAAAATATATAAATAGGGTTAATGGCGTATATTATACGTAAACGGCTTAAAGGTAAATAAGATATAAAAGGGGTGTAATAAGGCGTAACCGTATATAGGGAAAAGTTCGAAAGGAAAAGATAAGTTATTTTTAAATATATTTTAATATTTGCGTTTTTACGAAACGATAACTTAACTTTTTAAATCATTTACCGTTTTTTACCAACTTAATTAATATGGAATTATTAACCTTATAACAAGTTATTATATTAATGGCGGTATTCGTTTTTATTATATTTACGAATTTAATTAGTTTTTTAAATAGCTATATATTATTTTATACGTATTATAAAAGTTATGCGGAATTTTGAGGTTAATTACGTATTACGTATAAACATACATTCCTAGTTTTTATTATTATATATTTTATCGTTATTATTAAATTTCAAATTATATTTACCTTTTTATTATCGTTTTTAAGAAATTACTAGCTTTTATTTTTGTTAAATTTTATTATTATTTTATATATAATAAAAAAAGTAAATAAATTATCGTTGATAAATAACAGCGTTAATAATCGTTAATAATACTTTTTAACCAGCAGCTTTTGGAGCCCAGAATAACGATTATTTTTTCCCCGTTTATTATTTTCTTTCTTAATAACAAACCTGGTATTATTTATAACTGGAATTATTATCGAAAAAAAGTCGCTAATTTTAGGCTGGACCTTATCTTTAATATCTCCTATTAATTATCGGTTTTAAATAGTTTGGGAAAAAGCACGAATCGTATAAAATGCTACTATTAATAAAAATTTTATTTTATTAAATCTTTTAATATTTATATTAACGTTTAAGTTTACCATATATAAATTACCTTTAATATTACAAATTAATCGGTTGTTAATAAATTAATCCAAAACAGGTCGGCGTATTACTTTAAATTAACAGCTTTTTAGATTTTTTCGGGGGCTTATACGATTTATAGTTTATCCGTTTATAATATTCCAGTTCTAATTAAATTTTACCGTTAATATCGTAAAAAACGAAACCGATAAACGGCAGAACGGATAAATAACCCCGATAAGAAAAGATTTTTAGCCGATATTTTATTACGGAATCTAATTGTTTCAAAAGCTAATTAAGATAAAGTTAAATAACGAACAGTAAATCCGGAAATATTCTGCCGTATTTAATAAAAAAATAGCAATTTTATAAATTCGAATAGCCGGATTTTAATATATCCGGCTTTTATTACCAGACCAGCTATTTATAACACGTATTAAGGTAAAAACCCCCTAGATAAAAGGTATATAACGGTTATAAAAATATATATAAAAATTTTTTCCTCTTATATATAAAGGAAAATCGAACGTTATTAATTTATTATATTATTATCTAACCGCTAGATTGCTTTTTTTTACCTTTTACGTTATACCTTTTCTTTAATATCGTAACGCCTAATTCTCCTTTATATATAAACGGAAAAAGGCCTTATTTTTACAACCCGTATAAACCTCTTATTTAAAGGGTTTTTACTTTAATACGTAACAATCTTTATTATCGTTTTTTAGTTTACTTAAATCTTTTAATAATACCTTAAAATTGCGGAAACATAATAAAAAGCTTAAATAATTTTTAAAGGCCGGCATAAAAATTAAAGCAAATTTTAACGTAAATATTAAATATATATCCCGGAATATCAAAATACCTAATTTATTTTTTTTAACCTTTTTAAACGGTAATTATACTATTAACCCCCCGGTATTCTTAATTTTTTTCCGTTATCTACCGTCCGTACCGCGGATTTAATTTTATTATCCCGGTTTAACTAATATTACCCCCGCCTATACCCTAGGTTCCTTAAAACCCCTATTATCTCCTAATCGATATAAAAACTTCTAACTTTATTAATTTAGCCTTCTTTCCGTCATAGGCTTTTCGCAACTATAAACCGTAACTAATACGACGGAAAAAAACAAGCATAAAACCACCTGTACTTACCGATCGTATTTTTATTTATTAACTTTTTTTTTTTATTTCGTATAACACTATATTTTCAGCACGTCCTAATAATATAAGCAAAGCTGTTTAACTAGAGATTTAAAGGTATTACTAAGGCGTAAAAACGGATATATAAAATATAAATTAAAAACCAATAAATTAAAAATTACCTAATTAATATTATATCGAAAAAAAATAATACCTAGCAAACGGGTATATATATAATTTGCCTTATACTGCCGTAACTGGGAAACGTAGCCCCGGGTAAAATTTAGCTATTATTTAAACGGTTAATTTTTTATTTAAACCCGTTACCTTTTTAACTAAGGAAGATTTGGTTTGGAGAACGCCGAGTATCCGAAATAGGATATAAGTTTCCCGGTATTTTAATTATTAAATAAATTACTTTTAATTTAATTTCGCCTTTAAAAGTTACTTGGAAAATTTCGAAAATATTATAATAAATTCGGATATATTAATACATAAATTGTTTTATATTATTCCCAGTTAAATAACGCTTTATATAATTAATATTTATGGAGATTTATATATATGAAATTATTATAAACTTTGTTAATTAAAAATAAAAATTTTATATAAGTGGGAAACGGCTTAATAAATATATTAACTTGTTTATATAAAATAGATATAAATTTAAAAAAAAATTTATTACGATATAAATCGGTTATTTAAAAAAATTATTTTAAAATACGGAATAGCTTTACCGGATAATAATAAATTAGCTATAAATCGGGTAAAACGGAAATAAAGTGTATTAAAGCGAAAGTAAATTAAAAAATCCGTAAAGTTATCGGGTTACGAAAAGCTTAATATACCTATTTACATAGTAATTCTTTAACTTTTCGCTACGAACTTAAAACGTTACGATTAGGGGTTTGGTTAAGGATTTTAACCTAAGTTTTTTTTTAAGTATCCTTAATATATTTTAAGTTATATTAATAAAGGTATAAAAATACCGTAAAAATAACTGCCCCGTTATTTACGTATAAGGTGCATTATATATTTACGGCCTTATTTACGTTTGCCGTGTTATTTTTATATTACTTATACAGCATAGGCTGGATATAATTATTTAATTAGGTAAAAATAATTAATACTTGATTTCCCTTTAATAAGGTTATAAAAACGGAAAAAAAAAGGCTTAATAATTTTTATTTAAAAAATACGCGAAATTAAAACATATACGTACCTTCCTAGGTAATAAACAAATTCGAAAACTTAATAAAAAGTAATATTCTAAAGTATTTTCGTTAATTTGCTTACCCGGTGTTATAATTCGTTAATTAATAAAACCTAATAGTTAAAAAGCTTCCTTATTAACAACTTGGTCTTATTATGCCAAGAACCTTTATAAAGGATATCGTATATAGCTTTATAAAACTTAATAACTAAATTTATTTATTATCCGATATCAAAACGTAGTTAATATCAGTTATATTCCAACCTTTATTTATCTCTTATATTATTCGTTAAATTTATTAAAATAAAAAGTTAAAATAATTTAATTTTGGTAATATTAAGTTTTTATTGTATCAACAAATAAATTTCCTAATCGGTAAGATAAGCTTGTGTAATTATAATTTACGAAAATATTTTTTGGCTTACTTTTTAATAAATCCCGTAAGTAATAATAAAGTTAATTATATTACAATATTATTAAGACGGTAATAACTATGATTAGTCCTTAAGGTCGGAAGGAGAAATAAGGCGTATAAATACGTTATTATGTAATAATTTCGTATAAGGTTCGCCTTAACATTCCTACCTTAATATTGTATTTATTAATAATAACGTTAACTTTCTATATAATAACTCCTTTTAAATAATAACGAATTAAGATATTAATTAATCCTCTTTAATTTCAAACTTTATTAATATAACGATTAAATTTCGTTTTATAGTATTTTAATTAGTTTTATTTTATAAAATACGTACGGATTACGTATTATTAATCTGGCCTTTTATATATAAAAGACTTGTTAATAACTTAAAGCCCGAGATATTATTAATATATTTAACAACTTAAAAGGAAAGCTTTAAAAATATTAATGTTAACGTATTAATATAGGTATTAACGCCTAATGCGATTTATAGAAAAACCCTTAAATATTATGGGGTTATATTAAATAGCTTTAAAAGGAAGTAATTTCGTTTTTAGATCCTTTTTCTGGATAATTTCTTAAAAAACCGTTTCGTAACCCCCTTTCCCCCTTCTGCTTTATAAACTTAATTAACGCGTATAAGTGTATACGCCGTACCAAATTTATCACCCGGCTTTAACGGAGGTAATATCGGGCGAAAAAAATAATATCCCTAGGTAAAATTATCGTAAATCCCGATTATAAAGTGTAATAAGTATTAAGAATTAGTTATATATGCTGCAGTACGATATTTTAAGAAAAGAAATTCTATTAAATATAATTATATTTGTTTTATTATTAAATTTACCTAGCGAAAATAACTTTTTAAAAGTTACTAATAAAGGAGGTTACTAGAGAAGATATTTTCTATTATAAGATTTTACAGTGATAAAGTACGCTTAATTCGATAGTAAAATATTTCTTAATAAAGAAAAACAAGTATTAATTCCTAAATAATTTCAAGTGATTTATTTTTAAAAATAAACGTTAAAATACATCTATTAAAAAAGCTAATAAAAGGGTTTATTTACGGCGCGAGAATTTAAAAAGGAGCCAAATTTCCTATTTGTATCAATTAATAAACGCGGAAGGGATTATGTTATAAAAATAGCAGCACATTAATACCCGTACTATGTTTCTTAATGGATAATTAGTACCTTATCCCATGTATCAAACCTATTCCTTCCGGCCTATTTACCTAGGCGCAAATCCATAACGTATACCAGCCTTTTACTATTCGTATATAAATATATTTAAGAAAGTATAATATAAATAGGATTATTTGTTTTAAGGTTCGGTTTACGGACCTTAAAAGCGATAAAAATTCCGCTTAAATAAAGTCTTGTATTTAAACCTTATTAATACAATAATAAAAGTCGTATTTAAACATCGATCGATTTTACTATATAACTCCTCCCTTTTTATAATAACTTCTTATTTAGTTTTCCCTTATCTATATGGAACTTAGGTTTTTGACGATAACAGTTTTAAACTTTTTAATATAAATCATATTAATTACAACATAAATTACCGGCCGTTTTTTCTTAGCTGCTTTATTAAAAATTATTTCGATCAAAATAATATTTCGAACGAAATAGGTTTTCGGATTAATGTATATAACAACTTTATAGCTTATACCTCCGACTAAGTAACCTTTTTACTTTCGTATAAATCCGAATATTCCGGACGTTACCGCCCAAAGGCTTTTTTACCGCATAAAATATTTAAATATAATTAACCCGAATACGTAAAGCTCCGATAAAAACGTTTAAAGCATTTAAATAAATATAAATCAATATATTACATCCTGTTATTCGTTAAAAGTTATTAATTAAGATAAGTCCCAGTTTTTATAGTTAAAATCGGCCCAGTTTTATATATCCGTTTTGCAAAAAATATTTTAACCGCGGGGATAACTAACGTAAATATATTTATTTATATACGCGTTAGGATACGGGCCGAAAACTTAGGGTAAAGTTTTATCCGGGCGTTTTTTTTTTATACGAAAAAATAAAGTAATAGATTTGTAAAAAAAGCAAAGTAAAAAGTAGCATAAGGAAAAAAGATAACCCGGTAGGTTAAGATAGCGGCTAATAGATAGTTCCTAATATATATTTTATTAACGGATAAAAATTTAAAATAGGAAACGTATTTTATATCTTAGGTTTTAATAAGCAGTGTATTTTTTTTCCACTTTTATTTAATTTCGTATATCTCTAGTATATTATAAAGTACCGTTTATTTCCGGAGGAATTTTCGATATATTAATTTAATAATAAAACGGATTTTATAAATTAATAATACAATTTATTTTCCCCTTAATAACCGTTACCGGGCAACATATGTTATATATTGTTCTCCGAAGGTTATAATATATTATTTATCCTATCTGCCGGCAATTTCAGTTTTTTAGCCTGCCTTTAGTTTAATATACGCGTTTATATAAATAACCCGCGATTTACGGAATAATTAATGTATAGAAAATTACATTAGAAACAATATTTATAAAAAGCAGTTATTAGATGTTTAGCAACTTAACTAATAGTTCTTATAGGAAGGTAATACGGTAAAGTTATTCCGGAAAGTAACTTTCCTGCTTACCGCCAAAAAATCGCGGCGTATATATTATTAATACGCTAGAGGTAGTAAGGAAATATCCGTATTCTTTATTAATACGGAACGGGGTAATTTGTTCATTAATATTAATATGTTAATACGGCTGGCGTAATAATTCTAGCGTTTAAACGAGATTAATAAATCTTGTATTATTTATATAGGAAAAATACCTTAATAGCGGTCTTATTTACCCTGGAAATTAATTAGTCTTATAACTGTAAGTATACAGTTAATTACTACTGTAGTTTTCTACCCTTTAACGTTACGGTGCGGGGTGCAGCCGTAGTAGATAGCAGGTACTTTAAAAGGAAAGGTGTTATATAGTATGGAAGGGGTATTTTAACTAGAGCCTAGGGCTTGGTTTGTACTTAACATCTTTATCGTTAAAACCACCTATAGAGTTAGCTAGGTAGAGTTAGAACTTAAGGCCCCTTATTATCGAAAATAACCCGAACCTTTTTAAGTTACTTGCGTTAACTTAACCTAAGCTATCGGGAAATCAATGGGATTACGGCTAGTTCGGTATTCCGGTTAATTATTTTATTATGTTCGGGCCGGATTTTATTATGCGTAAAAATATAACTTTTAGTCGTAAGCAAAGTTCCTATTTATCTAAGGATAATTCCAGCCCGTAAAAATCGCATATTACGACTTTTTTTTCATATTATTTAATAGTCCGAATTATAATTTAATTCGTAAAAAAATACTTAACGTTTTTTATCCGGGTCCGAAATTAACCCGTTATATTAACGGCTAACAGAACCTTTAACCTTACGTAAAATGCCAAGCCCTAAAGGCCGGTAACGGCTATTCTTTATATAACCGTTATTTATTCTTAATAATAGATTTCTTTTTATAAAAAAGGAATTAACTTAAAGGGCTTTTTAATAATATTATTTAACGAAATTATATAATATATATAAAACCAGCCAAATATTTTATTTTATAAAAAAAAAATATTAAACGTTTTTTGCAACAAAAAAAATAACTTTATTTTTTATTTCGAAAAAACAAACGTAAAATATAACAATTCCCGGATTATATACGAATTACGAAATTTTAAAAATTAATAATTATATTATTATTTTATTCGGTTACGATATAAAAGTTACCTTTAAGTTAATATAAAATCTTTTCCGGGATTAAGTCTTTTATATTAATAAGGATATTATTATCCCCTTTTACGTATCGGCTTAAATCGTATTACCTTATCTTTATTAATTCGATTTTGACGTTAACTTTATTTTCTGGTATATTTAAGCCCTGAAAATCCGAACGCCTTATTAATTAGCGGTACGAGCCGATATTAATCGGTTTTTATTCTTGCGGTAAAACAAAAGTTAAATCCGTAAAATACGGGTTTAGGCGTATATATTAAGGAACGGTAAAGATACCCGGGCCGCTTATCCGTTTAAAGAGTTAAATTACTAAGATATATTAATTAACCGTTTAAGCGTTTTACTAGCACATATTTAACCTTATTAAAAAATGTTAATTACCGATTTAATTTAAGTTACCGATTTCTTAACTTATTCCCCGTCCCTTTCCCACCTTAATACCTTTATTTAATACCGTCTTATAAACATTTTTCTTCCGTAACTTCCGTTATATTCGGTTATAGAACAAAACGTCCTATTTCAAGTAAACAACCTTTTAAACGTCGATATCGAAATTTTTTTTATTATTTAAATTAACGATTTTAATCGAAACTTACCGAACATTCTCTTAGCTACTTAAATTAAAACTAAAAAAATAAAGTTTAACTTTAACCCTAATTTCCTTATTTCTTATTTTTAAAATTAAAACCTAGATATTTTACGGATAAAACAAATATATCCGCCGTTTAAAAGGCTAAGGAAAAAGATATTATTACGTTTAAATTCTTAACGTATAAAAAAACCTAAGCTTATTTTTCCTGCGTTAACTTAAGTAACTTTACGAAAACATTTACGGGTAGGTTTTATATTACCGATTATTATTATATTCGTTAATATCGTTTCGGCTTTAGGCGAAATTCGCCAGCTTTAAAATAATATATAAAGGATATAAATTCGACTTAGCGGTTTATAAGCGTTAAAATTGTTTATTTAATAGAATTTATATAGCTATATAATTAAAGTAATTTTTATAATAACGTATAATATTAAGTATATCCGTGTTCTCTTTAGATTTTAATTAGTAATTATCCGATTAACGGATTTAGAGTATGTAATAAAAATTATAAAAAAGCTGTAATTAATAGTTCAGAGATTTTGTTATGCATACTGTACGATAACTTTTAATTTCGATTAATAATTGGGATATAAGGAATAACAGGAAAAATGCTATAATTAATTATTAAAAAATTATATAATACGTATTTATATAATATATGCTATTTGTAATTTAATATAATAACGATTAATTTAACGTTTAATTAATAATTATCAATATTTAACGTTAAGGAATTTACTTTTGTAATATCTATTTTTTTTAAATTTAATTTCAAAAGGTTAAACCGTTAGAATAATTTAATTATTTAATGTCAGTTTCCCTTATATCTTTAACTAATATATATATTTTAAAATTATATGCAGCATTTATAATAACATTTAAAGCTTAAAGGGTTTTGGTATTTTTAATTATTTAACTAGCTTTTTTAACCGTTATAATTCCAACTGAAGATTTTTACCGATATCTTTCTTTTTTTCCTTACGGCCATTATAGATAATTACGGGGTTTTATTCCAATTAATTATTTTCCTTAAATTTAATAACATTAACTTACGATATTTCTTATAACAGGGGGCTAATTTTTATCCGGCTTAAGTTAAAATATTTTATAATTTTTACTAGTTTTATTTTAAGTAATAAAAGTAATATTTAAATTAAAAAAATCCGAATATTCGACAATTTTGCAATATAATAATTTATTTCGTTTTTTACGTATAACCTTTAATCGGCCTTTTATTATTAATACTTTTCGTAATTATATTATTTTTACCGTTAAAAATATTTAAATATATTAACGGACGGAAAAGGTTTTATATGTATTATATTATAACGTTATTAAATATATTTTCGGGTATAAAACGTCCTTAAAAGTATAATATTAAATATGTTAAATTTAATAATAATAACCCCTTAATAATTGCTAATTAACGTACGCCATTTTTGGTATTATATATATTAAAATTAATTATAACTTTTTGCTTAAAACAATATTTATTATTTCTGGTTACGATATTTTTAATATATACTTAACTTAATTACAAGATTTATTTTATAGCTTTTTAATAATTATTCCGGTAATTATATAAATTATTCGTTTTAAGATTCCTAATAGTTACTCCCGGTAATTATACGTTAACGCTAAATAAAAAAGGCTACAGAAATCATCTTAGGCCAAAAAGCTATTAAACAGTAAATATTTTTTATTTTATTATAACGCTATACAATAAAAGCTAAAATTACTTAGGTATAGTTTTATTATTAGCCGGGAGGGTATACGTTATAAAATATTAACTTTTTAAAACTTTAAACGTAATTTAAAATCACATAATAAAAAATTAAATTTTACGAATTATAAACTTTTTCAGCCTTATATCACCTAAATTAGGATTAGATATATTTATAACCGTTCGTTAGTTATTTTAATTATATATCAAAAAATAATTGCTTTTATATTATAACGTATTTTATTTAATACTTAGGATTATTATTCGGAAAAAGAGGGCCGTATAAAATAAGTAAAGGGGATTTTAGATAAATTAAATTTCGCGATTTAAATATGGCCTTAATTTTAAAAACAAATATTAATACAAATATTAGTATAATTTATTAACGTTTATTATAAATTTTAGACGGTATATTATTTTTTATACATATAATTCCATACCTTACCATATCAAATATAATTTATTTTACGGACGTTACCTTAAAAACTTCCGAATTATTACGTATTAACTTAAAAGCATAAAAAGTTAATATTAAGTCTAACGGCTTAAATATACTCTTCTTATCCCAAGGATTAAACTAGCAATCTTTTTAAAAAACAGACCTCCAATTTTTTAATCCTTTTTGCCTTAATATTTTCGGTATAAACGTATCGGTACCTATTCCGAACTCCGGAAATATAAAGCTTTCTACAAATTTTAATACCCCGTAAAACTGGCAATTCCCAAATAACGCCTCGTTCTTATTATTCGACCCGATAATCTATATCTTACTACAGTTTTTAACCGTTTAAATCCAATTATTTACTGCCCGTATTACTGTTCTAAAAAGAACATATTAAAAAGCAAAAAACGATATCGAAAACTTTATTACATAATCCAAAAAAATAAAAAAATACATTTAAAAAATAAATAACGCTTTTTCGAAATTAATTAAAATAATCCGGAAACCTAAATTTATCCGTAATATTTTTAAAAACCCCGTCGGAACTTTATTTATTTAGGTAACGAAAAAATAAACTTATAAAATTACGGATTCCATTTTAAAATTTACGTTATCGTATTACTAAATTATCCTTTAATAAGAGATTTAGGTATTCTCTGCCTTTTTTGTTTTTCCGTCGAAAGCTTTAAAAATTAAAAAAAAGATATATAAAATTTTAATGGTTTTTTTAAATAAAATCTTTATATTAAAAAGGCGTTTTTTAATAATTCATATCTTTTATTATAAATATAATAATTCCTTTTCGAGGTTATAAAGTTTTAATAAGTTCTTAATATTCTCCATATTCTTAAATCGATAAATAAAATCGTTAATTATAAAATCTATATTTATAACCATAATTACCAAATAAAAAAATCGAATAGCTGGCTTTTTAACCCAGACAAAATCCAAACGTTTATTATAAGTTATTATAAAACCTAGGTATACGGGATTATATAAAATAGGGATATTATTCTAATTATAAATAAAGAAAATAACAAAATAACGACGGTAATATATTAAAATCGAAGGTTATTAAAACCTTATATATATTAATTAGCAAAAACGGCAAGGCCGAAAGCGTCCTATCGCAATGCCAGATTCTATTCCTTATAATTAAGGAAAATATTAGGCGGCAATACCGAACATAATTATTCCGAACGCGATATTAAGATATTATACAAAATTACAATTTTTTATTGTTAAAAAGCTAATTTTTCGGAGAAATAAAGATATTAAGAATATAATAATTAATATTAAAACTAAAAAAACCAGAACAAAAAACGTATTAGCCGTTTCGATTAAAACTTTTTAACTAAATATAAACGATAATATGTTAAAAATGTTTATATTAATAATAAAAAAAGTAAATCTTATAGCGTTTAATAGGATAACCCCGATTAATATAATAATTAAATATAAATAAACTTTTATTTTAAGCGCTGCGGAGATAAACGAGGTAATGTTAGTAAAATTTAGGAAAGAGTTAAGAAAGTTAAGAAACTAAGTGGAAAGATCCGAAGAAATTCTTTAATAATTAGATTCGTTATTTTTGGTAATATAGCAGATTTGGTTTATTCCGAGAGTGATTTTTTCGGGAATATTATTTAAAACGGAACTAAAAGCGTTTGTTATTTAGCTTATATTTTTAGAAATTCGAATCGTAATATTTAAGATGACGCTTTTTATTTTAATTAGGATTTCCGGCAACCTAGTAATATTAAAAAATTCGGTTATTTTAAAAAACGGGGTAATATTAGGTATTTAGGTAATATTAAAAAACTAAATGATATCGGAAAGGTTAAAAGGCCCTTAACGCATTAGGTCCGGTAGTTCCAACTGGATTTTAGTAATACTATTCGTACGTATTTTTTTTTTAGCGATGTTTATAATGAGAAAAATGGCGTTACTAATTAATAAACCGGTTAACGCAATTTTTTTCAAACCGTTATATATAGTGGACCGAATATAAAAAATAACAAAAAGAGATTAGGATATAATTAAAAAACGATAAAACGGAAGATAATAAAGTAGGGATAATTATAAATAAATATAAATATAATGGATTTCGGATTATACTAAAGTAGGTTACGATTTAAATATAAGAAACGAAAGCTAGAAACGGTTTATATTTTATTTATATAAATTCTTTATCCGTAATTCCTGGATTTTTTTAAAAATTGTTTAAAATAAGAATTATCTTAAAAACGCTTTAAAAATATTTTAAAGTTATGGTACGGAAATAGCTTTTTTTACAAGTTACGTTTTATAACTTTTTCTGTACGTTTTTAGACCTTTCGTAAGCCAGTTTTAGCTTTTCGCTGAGGTTGAGCCGTAATTTAATTTCCGCTTTTAATTGGATTTTTAAAAGGTTAAGTTATTAAGTTAAGTAATCTTTTTAAACCTGGAGCTTATTAATACGTAAGGCGAAGTTTAAAGGTTTGGGATTAATAACGTTTTTATTACCGAGTTAGAAAATGCGGTTAAGTAGTAGTTAAAATAGGGATTTATAAATGCGCCTTGGCCCGGAATTAATTCCGGCGTTGCCCGAATTGTTTTAAAAGTAACCTTAATTTTATTGTATAAGTTTTTATATATTTTTATAAAATATTTATTAAGATTTTTAAAGAATAGGTGTTTTTTTTTCGGAAAAAACCTGCTATAAATATTTATTTTTGCAAATCGATTATAATTTTATTTATAACGGTTTTACGATAATACTTAATTTTTTTTTTGTATTTTTTTTTAGTTATTACTTAGTTTCGTACGGAAATAATATTAATTAATATATTAACTTAGTATTAGCCGGTATTTTATACGTTATTTCCCGCGTTCCATAATAATTTATTTCGGCGTTGTTATGGGTTTTAATAAAAGATAAAGAGAAATATTGTTCGTATAGGGCTTTTAGAAATTGTAATTATTTTTTCTTATTATTAGCGGCTTAGGTTATCTTTGTCCATTTCCGACCTGGGGGATTAATAACGGATTTATATACCGGTTAATATCGTATAAATAATTTATATAATCTCGTACCGGTTTATATAGTATATTAATGTAAAAGATTAGAAGTAGCAGTCTTATAGGTAGGTAATAATAAATTAAATTAATAATGTTTGTATTTTTACAAATATCTAGAAAATAAAGGATTTTATATATATACCTGTAACCCCTATATAGCCTTTATTTAAAAGGATATACCGTTTTTACTATTTTAATACCTAGTTTACCGAATAACTAAAAATTAAAAATAAAATGGTACAGTTTTATAACTATTTTAATTTTCGGTTAAGGATATTTTTAACGGTATTAGCTTTTCTTTTTAACTTTTTCGGTACGGCTATAACTAACGTTTTCGAAACGCGGTGCAAGTTATATATATAATAGACGAAATAAAGAAAAGGTAAAGTTAGTTACAAAAAGATTTAATAAGAATAGGTTGCGTTTATTCCTTTACGTTTTACTTAGTTAATTTATTATAAATAAAACTTTTATTTTCCGTCGACGTGTTATGTTACGGTATAATTCCGGATACCAGCTTTACCTAGGATTTATAACGAAAATAAAATATATTTACCTGCCGCTTTTATTTTTAAAGATTTATTATAAGGATTAAATAATTATAAAGATTGTTTCTTACTTAGGTTATTTTGCTTGGTTAAGCGTATTATTAGATTTAATAAGTCGTTTTAAATTTTCTTTGTTTAAAATTTCTGGCTGTTATTTATTTTGTTAAATTATAATAATTAGTTCCGAAACGTTAATTATATTGCGAATGCTATAAATAACAAAAGTTATAATAACAATATCCGAGATATAACTGTTGGCATATTTAGTTGGCGATTTATTTACGGGTAGCGGAAACGGAAGATTTTTATTATTATTTTTTATTATGGTGTATAATTATTAATATAAGAGAAATTAGCTAAATTAGCTTTTTTTTATTTTTTTTCCGTATAAATCCATAATTTAATAGCTATCCGATTTTTGGGTTTGTTGTTATTATGGTGAATAAGTTAACGGCCTTATTAAATTAATTATTAGGTTTTATTAAGCCAATTACTTTTGTTGTATTTTTTTTTTTTTATTAGCCTTATTATTAATTTGTTAAATAAGTCCGAAAGTTTTGTAATATTACTTAATTGTTTGTAATTTTCGACGTTATATATTTTGATATTGCCCGTAAAGCTTATTAAAATATTGGTATAAAATAACTGCTTGTAAATTAAATTATAGGTAAGGAAAAATTTAATTTTTATAAAAATTTAAAGATTATAAGTTTTGGTATTATGGTTACGTAAGTTAATATATATTTGGTATAGGATAGAATTAAGTTACGGCTTATTTAGGTAAATAGGTGCCCGGTAGAGATGTATAAGGGAAGTTGGCAGAAATTCGGAGATAAGAAAATAACTCGAATCGGAAGATGCGTATATTTCGATATTTTTAACGATATTATTATGCTATAATTAACGGATTTTTTAAATTTATTCGTTAATATTACGTCCGGAAATAATACGGATTATTAATTGCGGGGATAGTTTAACGCGGAACGTAATAACGTTAAATAAATAGTTATATTTTATAAAATATTTGTTTTTATAATGATTCCAAGGTAAGCCCGATATAACGGGAATAAGTTTTTTTTTTATTAAAAATTTGGTTCGGGTTAGCGGCGGTTTATTTTCGGTAAGGCTAATAGTTTAGCCGTTAATATATCGCTTTAGCGTTTGGTGGGGTTATATTTCGTTAGGTGTTACTTTTTGCTTAAAAACGTTAACTTCGGTACGGTTATTTAATGAACCATTATTAATAAAAATAATATACCAATTAAAACCCGATATTTTAAATTGATTTTAAGCATAATATAACATATAGAACGGCTAGTAAAACCTGGATTTTTACTTAAAGCTTTAAGGGGTTAAAACCGAGATATAAATAGAAGGTAAACTAGCGGCTATTTTTAGCCTGCTCGACTTTCGAGAAGGCCGGAATTATTATTACCTTTTTATTAAAGGTATCATCCGGTTGGTAAATAAAGAAAGTATATAATATCTATTGTTAAAATTAACCCCCTTAGGCCTGAAGGTTTAATTAAAGTAATTCTCGTTTTTGATCCGTATTTACAAACGCAGTATCGGAATAGTTACTTATATCTTACAGTTTAAAGGTAATAACGAATTTATAAGAATAAAAGAAATTTGCTATATATATTACTTAAAATAATATTTTTTAATTTAGCAGCTTGGTTAAAATATCTTAATGTAAAATTATCGTCCAAATTTTATAACAGTACCAAAATTAGTTAACATTCGATTTAAATAGGGAACCGGATAAAAAAAAAACCGATTACCTTTAGAAAGTTTTCAAACAGGTAAAGTGCAATTATTTAAATCCTAATCATTTTATTTTTAGGAATATTTCCGTAAGTATGTTAAAGGCTTTATTTCAGCTGTTAAACCGAAATACGGTTAATTTACGAAATTCCGAATTACTTAAATTCCGTTTGCCCGTAGGCCAATACGTCTAATACTTCGGTAACCGTTACCGTATATTTGCGCTTAAAAAATATAACCCCTTTACTATATAGTGGCCGGTTAAGTTATATATCGGTAAATAAACTATACTTATTTTCCTTTAAGATTACAGGTATTAATCCCTTAAATCTTTCCCGTAAGGTTTACCAGGTGTTAATAAAGGAATCTGTTAATAAAAAGAAATTTTCGAACGGAAAAATAATGGTAAATATACTTAATTATTCGAAATATTTTATAAATACGAATTAATAATAGGCGAAATTCGATAAAAGCAAATTAAGGATATTAAAGAATATTTTTCGTTACCTTGGATTAACATTAGTTTTTAAGATAATATTAATAATTCCGGGTTAACGGTTTAAGTTATTTTTAGTTATATAAAATAAAATCTTTTATTACGTAAAGATACGGCTCCAAATAAAGCTTATTCCGTTTTATTAAAAAGTTCAGTTACTAACTTAACTTTTTAAAAAGTTATTTATTATTTTTAGCTTATTTATAAAACTTAAATCCATATTATAAGATTTAAGGCGGCTTTTAAGTTTATAAATAGTAATATAATACGGGAGTTTAAGTTTTACGTTCCAGGGATATCTTATTATAATAAACGTTATGTTAAAATCCAAATCCGGAAAAAGAATATTTTTAAGGCCGTGATTAATAAAAATCGAAAAAATATAATTTTGTAAAATTTTAAATAAGTTAAATATTTAATCCCGTTTATCCGTACCTTATAAAAAAATTTTAAATATTTGCAATTATGTACGTATATTATAAAAAAGCTGGTTAGTAATATAGAGCAGATTTTAGTTACCGTACGGACCATAGTTTATTACGCTTTTATCGCCGATAAGGGGCTATTTATTAGTTGTAAAGTAAGATTCTTAAGGAAATTAAAGTTACTTTACTTCTATATTATACAAAACGTTTGTTAATTTTTAGGCTTGTTTCCGTTTAAAGCTGACGTTGACGAAGAAGATTATAAGTTGTTTTTTTATAATGCAAGAGCCTGGTATAAATTAGCGGTTCGGGCTAAAAAGTTAGGCTTTTTTTCTGACGAGATTTTTCGTTTATATAATATAGACCCGGACCGAGAAGTAGTTATTAAGGCGTTATACGATACTTAATTATTACGGTTATTCGATTACGGACCTAATTTCGAACCTATAGTAAATAAGTTAGTAAAGGCCTTTAAAAAAGCGAAGTTAGTCGAAATTAAGAAGATTTTTATAGAGCTGATTTTGTATATAAGGGAACGGGTTATAAGGCAATACGGTTGCGTGTATTCGGACATTTACGATAAAGATTATTATTATATTACTTTTAATAACGTTATTAGCAAGGTATAGAAGAATACCGATATTATTTCCCTTTTTATCCGGAGATTTGTTTTTTATACGTTTTAAAACTGGTAGGATTAAAGGGACGGTTAAGGAAATAACCAGAAAAACGATTAGAGAAACTATTAGAGGAACGACCAAAGAAATGGCCAAAAGCACAACTAGAACAACCAAGATACCAATAATTAGAATAATATTATGAATAGCCTAGAGAGGAAAACTTTCGCCTCTATAGACCAGAAGATAAGGAACGTAGCGGTTTCTACAAAGCCCAGGTAAAAAAATTAAGGAAAAATACGCAAAATAAATAGATTACAGCTATATCGACGATAGGGCAGAGTAATTACAGGGGCAAGGTTTCGGAAGAAACTATTTAAGCAAAAAAGATAGTAAGCTTAACAAGCCTAATAAACGTTAATAGCTGCAACTTTTCTAAAGTAACAACTTAAACAAAGTTAATAACAAGTTTAACAAGTATTAATAGCTATAATTCTTTTAGAACAGTAATTATTAATAGCTGCATTTTTTTAGAACAATAACTTAAACAAAATTAATAATAAACTTAATAAATATTAATAGTTGTAACTTTCTAAAAGTAATAATTTAAATAGAGTTAATAATAAGTTTAATAAATATTAATAACGAAAAATGCAAGATATAAAAAGAAACGACCGGTAAGTATAAGTTTAGCGTTAACTATATTCGTACCCAGCCTTTCTTTCCCGTTATTACGAAACCCTTAAATAATAATCCATCTCCGAAAGAATAAAAATTGGTTTTTAAATAATTACCGCCGGGAATATTTTGCAAATAGTATAGTTTAAATGCAGTAAAATAATCCAAACCGGGTTTTATATTTATTTAATACATAAAACCGGGATATTACCTTAAAAAATTGTTATAATAAGGATAATATATATTTTAACAAAAATTAAAAAAAATTTCCGTTTAAAATCGTTTCGTATTATAAAAAATAAAACCCTTAAAGTTATAAGGATTTATAAAAAGGAACTTCTTTTTATTCCGGGAACCTTAAAATATATTAATAAATTTTTCGTATTATAAATAAAATTAACGTTTTTTAATTTCTAGTTAATAATATAACCTATTAAAAGCTATGCACTTACTTCTTAATAAATATAACGTTTTATAAATTAAAGGACCTACCTCCAGTTAAAAAAAAAAAAACTATTATTATAATAAGCACCGATTTATAATGCCTAACTTGCAAATATTTACTTCTCGATCCCGGCAAAATTTAAGTCCTGCCTACCTACGTATAAAACTTTCCTATTTTAAACACTTAATAAAATTTAAATATCTATATAATTCGTATAAATTTCTATCCGATTTTTAAAAACCGAGTTAATAAAAATAATTAGCCATTCCCAAACCTAGTAAATAATATAACTATCACAAATATCTATAAAAAATCGCAAATCGTTCTAATATTATAGATCGGCTTTTTAAAAATTTATCGGGGTTTTATAATAAGTTTCCTAACGTACTGTAAAAATCGGCTTATTATTAATCTAATAATACCTATTATTATTAAAAGACCGGGCAGCTAAAAGTATCCCCCTTTTATCCCCTTCCGTACCTTCCGCATTTTAAACACCGTAAATAAAAAAAAGGCGATCGTTTTTAAAAAGCGATAAAATACCATAAATATATATAATACTTTTTTCAAATTTATGTAACGTATTTCCGGGAAAAATAACATATCCGTTCTCTTAATACTACAAAGTTATAAAATCGCTTAGTTATACCTTAAATAAAAAATACGCTAAGTTAAATTATTTTATTATTTGCTAATTACCCCTGTAAATAGGGTCGGAAAGAAGTATTTTTAAATTAATTTCCCGGTCGGGAAATAAGAATAAATATTATAGTTATAAATCGTTAAATATTAAATCAAATCGTAACATAACGTTATAGATATACCCGACATCTTCGATTATAATTCCGTTTAAATAGAAACGTCTTAACCGCTTAACTTATAAATAAACCGTAATAAACGGCAATACCAAAAATAAGATATTTACAAACATAATAACGACTTTCTTGTTATTACAATATAATATTCCCGTACAAATATATCTAGAATTATTAAATTTATTAAATAATATATTACTAAATAAATAGAAAACGGTTTTAAACAAAGTTAAAAGTTATACCGGGTTAATTATATCCTTTCGTAAACCGCATTAATTTTTCTAAAAGTTTAATATAACATAAGGTAAAATTACCGTAGAATAATTTATATATAAAAACGTAAAAAAGGGATTTAATTAAAAATAAGGGAAATTTCAAAATATATTTCTTAATATTATATTAAAACTGTAAATTTTCTGCCATAATCTAGGAAATATTAAGTTATATATATTTCCAAATTACCTTATTATTAATTATATTTTTTTTTTATTAATTTATAATTTCTATTATTAATTAAGTAGTAAATAATAAAACCATATAAAGTTATATAAAAAGCCGTATAACTATTTTATTACTTTAAATAAAGGTAAACCCACTTTTCCAAAAACTTCCGGATTTCCGAAGGTTTAAATTATAAGATTAATTAGGTTTATACCATTTCCTTTTAAAGGTTTATTAAGTTTTAACTAAAATATTTTAAACGAAATTTTTTAATATTAAATATTAAATACCAAAAAATAATACAGTATTTTTATACGTATATAAACTTAATTATCTAAAGTATAGCGAAGTTGGTATTTATACTTATTTATAAGTCGGATATTAAGGTATAATATCGATTTTGCCGATTATTTAACGTTATTATTTATATCCCGGAGTTATTCCATATTTTGCAAAGGATATCCGTTATCCAAATATAGAGTATTTTATCCTTTTTCTTTTATTTTCCCCTATTCGGAAAGACCGTTTTCCGTAATTTATTAACTTAAGGTATTAATAATTTATAATAGGAAGTAAAATACTTTTCCGTAATTTTAATAAAATTACCTTTATATAACATTTGCTTTTTTTTTAATTCTACGAGCTTTTCCGTATTAACATAGTTTTATTTATCGAACCGTAGCATTATTTTGTTCTTGTTTAGCCCGTTGTAATATATGTATATTTAGAACAGGACCTAGAAAAATAATTCGAGGTCGTATATAAAGAAATATTATTCGCCTAAAAGCGTCTTAATAGCTATAAAAGCTTTCGTATTAATTTTTTTTTTCGTTTCCGATACGTTATCTTATTTTTCCTTAATAACGAGGTTAAGGTCGATTAAAAACAAGGGCCAGAAAAAATTACTTTTATCCTTATTAATCATAAAATTATTAATAAAGATATCTTTATAAAGAAAGCCCGTTTTATACAGGGATTCGTAGCTTTTAATATAGCTTTTTAATGCGGAAAGTAAAGCTAATCGGAAGCTTACTTTATAAATAGGTGTTCCGTAATCGCAAAAAATAATACGTTTATATACCCGATTTAATAATAAATTTATTTTCATAAAAAAGATAAAATAAGATCGCTTAGTCGGTAATAAGGTAATACCAGTTTAGCTAGAAAACCGTTTTATATTAACAATGTTATTATTTCGCCTTTTCCGTAAAAAGATTATTATATTTATATTTAGCGAAAGTATTATTTATCCTGGCCGGTAATTCGTAACCTTTACGATATTAAGGTCTTTTCGGATGTTACTTTAAACGTTATCGATTTTATTACGGATATAAACCGTACCGTAGTAATAGTACCGGGCTATGTTAATTACGTTTTTAATAATCGTCTAACGGAGCAGCTTACTTTTTTTTTTACGTTTTATATATTACTAAAAGTTTTTAATTACAAGTAAGATTCGCGGGTTATTTTCGCGATAAATTTTCCAGCAGGTAATTACTTAATTAACAATATAAAGCGCCCGTTTTATTTTTTTATTAATAATAAACCGTTTTATTTGCTTTTCGCGTTCGATTTCGATATACTGCCGATTGCCGTTCGTAATAATTATAAGATTAAAGCTAAGATTTTTTTTACTTATTTAAAGGAACCCGAGAATTATAAATACAAACTGTAACCTATTTTAGTTAATATCGAATTATTCCGACGCGATTCCGCCAAGTCGGTTAAATTTTTATATTTTTATAAGAGATTTATATAAAATAAAACCTAGGATAAAATAACGTATGTCTTTAGCAGTAAATACTTTCCGCATATAACGGCCGAAGTTAAGCTATGCCTTTAACGTAATATTTGTAAACGGGTTATTTTTTAATTCCCCCGGGACCAGGATTTGTAATTAATAATAACGAAAATTTTTTCCGGTTTTGGGGTTAGTTACGAAACCGATATTTATTTTGCGTTTTCCGGTAAAGCCTTAAATCGGTTTATTCGGTTATGTTAGCGGCTTTCGTCGATATATTAGAGTTGCCCGGTAGTTATTTACAAATTTTGCCAGTTATTTGCTTAGGTCCGTAAACTAGCTTAGAACGTTATTTTAATTCGTATTATTCGGCTATTTACGTTACTTTTTTTTAAAAAGTGAATTATTCCTTTCCGAACATTTTTTAAAGACGGCTTTAAACGTTATTTCTAGACTTATTATTTCTTTAAAAAATATTTCGCGGAACCGAAAAAGCCCGATATATAGAGAACTAAGTTCCGATTTAAGGATTTTATTTATATTTTAGTAGTATTCGAACAAGTTCGTAAAGTTGCCCGTATTATGTTGCTTTTACGGAGTTTATTAAAAGGAAAAGGTTATCGGCTTAAAAGGCGGTATAAATTCGGAGATAGCGTTATAAACCTAATTTTAAATATGCGCATTATTAAGATTTTCGGTAAGGGTCGTATATAAAAGAGGTTTAATACGGTTAAAATCGAAAGCGTCCGAAATAATTGCCAAATTAAAGTTTGAAAAGTTATTAAAGATAGGTTTTTTATTTATTTTAAAACGGAGTAGGCGAGAAATTAAAAGTATTTGGAACGTCGATAAAAGATTAAAAGCGAGGTTTTAAAAGTTTGTAAGTTAGTTGCATAACTTTTAATAGTATATTTAACCGGATTCTATATTTTCGTAAACAAATTTATTTATAACGTCCGGAATGTATAAGATTTTCCGGTTTTTATAAATCCGATTAAATAAAGCGTAAAAGGTATTAATATTTTTCCTAATAAAATACTGTTTAATAATGTTAAAATCTGTTATAACAGATTATAATAATAATAATAATATTTTTATAAAATATAATCGGAAAGGATTTAATAAAAAAAGTTACGTTTTACGGTAATATAACTTATACGAAGTAATAAACTAAATTATTTTAATTAAATTAATTACTTAATATATAACCAAGTTATCTGTAATAACGTTTCTTATAGGGATAAAAAATATAATTTACTTTTAATAATTATTTAACGGGTAAAGTTTATTATATTATATTTAATAATAAAAAATAAATTTACTTATTAAATTATATTTTTTTAATATTTGTTATAAACAAAAAACCCGGTAAAATAAAGTAAGATTTGAAAATTACGGGTTTTTAACTGCCGTAGTATTCCAGGCCTATTCCGGTTCTTTCGGCTTTGTTCCCGGTTTATTAAGTTCCTTGATTTATAATAAACTTCGAATAACCCGTGACTTAATTAAATATAAAAATTTCGGATAAAGTTTGAATTATAGAAAAAATTTCCGAAAACTTTTCTATAAGTTAAGCCGGTATTTCGATATAATATTTTACGAATACTTTATTATTTTTTTAGTAAGGTACGGAAAGATAATACCGTAAAAACTATTTTTTTTTATAAACGGCTTACTTAATAGTTTCGATTATATTAATAAAAGTTATTAAAATAACGTCCGCCTATTGTTTAATTTCGAATTCGGGTTTAACCCGATTATAAAACTTAAATTTAAGCTGTTTAAAGTTTAATAAACCTATTACCGAGTATTATCGTATTAATCCGTTTCCGATATTACGGCGTTTATTTACGATTATAAATTACCGCTTATAAATAAATAATAAAGTTCGAAAGTTATTTATTATTAAGGTTCGGGGAAAGTTCTTTTTTCCTTTTTTTCGTTTATATTAATAGGGGAGTTTTTAGTATTTTAAACAAAGTAATTAACGTTATAAGTTTATCCGTATTAAGAAATAATTATTAAAAAATTTATTTTGGAAAAGGTAATATAGCAGTAAACCTTTGTTATATTACTAACAAACTTAGTTTAGATTTAAATACGCTTGCGACGGTTAAATTTATTAAAATTAAAAATAATAATTAAAACTTACAAGTTATAAAAAAAAGTTTATAAAAATAAAAAATAACGATATTCGGGGAATTTTATAAAATTGTTTTATACTTTATAATACGAGTTTGCTAAAAAGGCCTCGGTTAAGATATAACTTAATTTAACTAACGTTAATTTATTCCGCGTATTTCTTTTAAGGTATTCTCGAACTTATTAATAATATTTGCGAATTATGCAAATTAATAAAAAACGGGTAAAGCATTTTATATATATTTTCTAAATAAAGATATTTAGAAATTTTTTTATAATATAGGATTATTTAAAAATAATCGTACTTGTTTTGCTATTTTACTTAATTACCTAAATTTCGCGATATTATATAAGGTAGATAGCATTTTGCGTTTATTAATTACGGTAACTTTATAAAAATAATATATCTAATATATTTCGCGTATAATCCGGGGCTTAGGGATAAAAAAGTAGTTTTTAACTTTTATTTATAACGTAATATTTAAAATTATTTATAGTTAAAACGGTACCTTCTTTATTTTATTAAATTATTTAACCCTTAAACCGGGCCGGATATTACGGTAGGAATTATAAGGATAACGTATTTAATATTTAATAATATTTTTTTATAACTTTAAAGAAACGATTTATACGGCATAGATCCTTTAAACGGTATTTCGGTAATTTCGATTTAGGTTATTTATATTTTTATTAAATTTATATTATTTTAAAACTTAAGGATAAATTTTATATTTAATTATCGTCCCATAATTTCCCATAGTATAAACCTTAAAAAATTAAATTAAATAATACCTTATAATGGTAATATAACTGTTTTATCGGAAGGTAATTTACGTTTAAATGCTGGCGGATAAGAAACGGGGGTTTACGGCTATATAATAAAAGTAATAATAGCCCCTTAAAAACAGTTATAAGGATAAATTAGAGGAAGAAACGAGAAAGATAATATTAATAAACTTATTCCTAAATATCGTTATTTCCCTCCTTTATTTTAAAGTTAACTTTATAGTTTATATTTATTATTTTTACGGTACCAAACGTTTAAGCGTAATCCGTCCTTTAATTTTTGTATTAATTACGCTGGGGTATTAGTTTAACTGGGCAAGGGTATTAAGCGTTTAAAAAGTTATTTTACGGACGAAGGAGGTAATAAGAGTAAAAAGGAGATTAAGGTAAAGGTAATTAACGTTAGAATTATTTTAAAGCTGCTTTACTTACTAACCGTTTAATAATACCTAACAATAAATATTACGTTCTTATTATTAATAAACTTTTCGTAACGGCCGATATAAAGAAAGTAAGTATAAGGGATATTCGGTAAAAGCTAGAAAAAAAGTTATATTAAGATTTAAACAGTTATAAAATAAGCTTCCTTAGACTTTTTACGGTAATAAACCGATTTATCTTATTATTTGTTAATAACGTTTTTATATATCAGTTTATATATTAGGCTAACTGGTAAATTTCAGGACGTAATAAAAAAATTAATTAAAGTATAATTTAATATACTTATAGGAGATTTTTAAGCCGAAACCCCCGATGCCACCCTATTACCCCGGCCCGTTTTACGTATTTCGAAAGGGGTAAAGTTTTCCGTCGTTAATACGCAACTTTTCTAAATAGGGCGGATATATTAAAAAAAAGGATACAGATAACCAAATTAATATTAATCCGAAAATGCTAAAAAAAATTATTAATTTAACAAATAACGTTACGGATCTGTAATAAATAAAATGTTAAATTTCGATTTTGGCTAATACCTTATACGAGCTTATAATATAAATTAACCGCTTTTTTTATTTAAAGATATACATTTTTTTAAACCCTTTAATACCGGTAATATTCTATTTAGCTTAAAACAATACCTTTTAATAATATTTTTAAAATAATCCGCCGTAACCGTATAATCCCGTACTTAGTCCTTGAACAATTATCTATTATTCCGCAACCGACGGTTTTCCTCTTCTGTAAATCGTCTACGTTCTAATTTTATATTTGCTTTGTTTATCACCTTACGAACTTATTAAAAAAGGTTCTAATTTTCCTTTTTAAGTTGGTTGATTATAATATTAAAATTAAGTCCTAGGGCGGATAATTACGGAAATATTAATTAGTAAATTTAGAATATATAACTTAATATACTAATATAAAGTCTAGTATTTAGTATTATACGCTAGGAGGTACGGCCTTAAAAGTTTCTCCAACCTCCTTATATAATTATCGATACGTACTGATAAAATAATCGTTTAAATTTTTAACAGATATTTTGAAAAATAATTTCTCGTTACTTAACAAAGCTTTCCAATAATATAAATCGTAACTGCAAGGGTTAAGGCGGATTTCGGAAGGCTTTATTTTAATACTTAACACCTGGCCTTAAAAGGTAAACAAAGTTACGGTACGAAGGTTATATATCTTACGAATATATTTCGATAACTTTTTACGATATTTATCCCTTACGTATCGGCAATCTACGTTACTCTATCGTATTAACGCCATTATAATTACCATATCCAATTTTAACTTATTAATACCGGTCGGTTTTAATTATTTAAAATACATTAAACTTAAATTAAGTGCGTTTTTATTAACCATAAAAGGTATTTTAAATAAGGCGCAGCCATAAGGTGGTTAAATTAAGCTATTTATTTAGCTAAGGTTCCCCTATACTTATTAAAACAGGCTAATAACATTATACAAATTATTTTAGGCGTCTTAAATATGGCTACCCGTATTAGAAGCCGAAAAAAGATATTAGGCGGTTATAAACGAACTTTTATTAACTAGTACGCAGCTTTTTAACCAGACCCGTATAACGGCACCTAATCCTTAAACGTTATATTAACTTACAAACCTAATTTCTTAAGTTACGGTATATTAATCAGGCCTATTATTTAACCTTAAAAAATAATTTATTAACAATTTTAATAGGTAATTCGTTATTAACTGGATACCACCAGTTACGTATTAATAATTATTACAATAATACGTAACCGTATACTAAGCTGGATTATTATTTCTAAAAATATTAGCAAAATCCAACGTTACGTAACTACGGGCTAATACTTTAAGCCTAATTAAAACCCAGAACAAACCTTAAAAAAGAAAAGAAATTATATAACCGTAAACGAAAAATTAGCAAAACGGCCAAAGATATATAATTAAACTACTATTTAAAAAGCCGGCAATAAGTACGGACGTTTATGTTCGTTATATATTTTCGGACAAAATACAAAATCGGGATATAATAGGATATAATAAAGCATAGCAAGGTATAGTATAAAGTAGAACATAATAAATACATTCCAAAATTAACCGTCCGATATCTAAAACTAGCCGTTTATATTACTAATATATTTAATAATTTCCGAATTAATAGACGCGTATATTTTTTTAAAACTTAAAACAATTATATTTTTCCTTTTTATTTTATTAATTTTTATTAAGGAAATTCTAAGCTTAAAAATATCCCCTAAAAAAACCTTTAATTTCAAGTTGCAAATAAAAACGGTTATAACTATTAGTTTTTTAAAGTTCGAACCCGATTATTATCTTAGCAATCTAATTACGTTTTAAACCATTATTAACGAAAAACTAAGTATTATAACTATTCTAACTAATATAAATAATTTCGAACCGGTTAAAATTATCTTAAAAATTATAGTTTAAACTATGTTTATTATTATTACCAACTTAATATTACAACTTATTTTATAACCTATTATAACATTATTCGGTATTACCGTTATTACTAATATTACCAATACTGCCGGTATTACCGGTACTGCCGGTACGGCCGGTACGGCCGGTACTCTTATCGGCAAGGTACCGATTAATAATACGCCATTTAATAATATCTCCTTTATTCGTTCACCGTTAATTTTAACGTTTAAATTAATTATTTTAAATAAAAATTCTTTCACTTAAGGAATCTAGTATTCCATTTTAATAACGGTTATTATATTTAGTTTTTCATATTTTTAAATAATTAACTTCGAATTAATATTTTCGAAACCCGTTTATACGGATTAATTAATATTACCCTTATACAATCGCCTTTTTATTATATATAATATATCTTAAATAAAATTTATTTAATACTTATAAAAAAACGCGTTATAATTCGGGATATTACTATTTTAATTAATTTAAATAAGTAGGAATAATAGGAATAGCTTAGATTACGTATATATAAATAATAAGGTTATTACGCCTAAATTCGTTTAATTATATTTAACATTACCTAATCTAATATATAAGTTTTTATTCGATAATATCTTAAAAAATTAACCTAAATAACTTTATATACATTTAAACGTTTAAACTAATTTTTTAAAAGAATTAAATCGGATATTATATCCTATCAAAAACAGTACCGAAATTCAAAATTTTAAAAAATCCGGATAAATAATAACAGGCAGTTAAATAAAAAATAATATGGCCCTTAATAGCCGATTTCGCGTACGAATAGGTATAACTTTGTCCATTAACGGTTCAAGTTTTTAAATTGTAAATTTGGCAGATATAAACTAATACGGTTTTGGACCAGTTTCGTAAAAGCGGTATAACTAATATAGAAATAAACCAGTACGGCTTAGGGCCAAAACCAGTACGGCTTAAAGCTAGAACCAGTACGGTTTTAAACCAGTCTCGTAGAAACGGTGTAACCAGTATAAAAATGAACTAGTACGGTTTATAAGCCAGGACCAGTATAAAAACCAAATTAATACGGGATTTAAACTAGTATAGGATTTAAACTAATACAGGTTTAAACCGGTACGGAATTTGTATTAATACAGATATAAATCCTAAAACCAGTATAATTCCAATATTAATACGGTTTGTAAATTTATACTAATATAGATTTAAACCAGTAAAGCCCGGTATTAGGTAATTCTAATACCAATACAACTTAAGTCCTGTATTAGTACAAATTAAAACTAGTTCGGCTTATAATCCCGTATTAATATAAATTAAAATTAATCCGGCTTGTAATTCCGTATTAATATAAACTAAAACTAATCCGGTATATAATTCCGTACCAGTACGGATTTAAACCAGTACGGGAATTAATATAGATTTATATTAGCTTTACTGCTTTTTTATAAGTTTAAAAAGTTAATCGTAAATTATATCAGTTTACGTTATAAAGTAACGATATAATAAGCCGTCCCCTAAGAAAAATAATAATACCGATAACGAACTGGTATTTTTAGAAAAAATTAATAACTTTTAAATATAATATTATAAATTTATAATTAAGCCTTAAGAATTTTCCGTTCCCTGCAATAAAAATTGCGTTAGTAGTTTTTAAACAAATAAAATCTAAATATTATAACTTTTAATCGATTATAATTCTATCGAAAGCTTTATAAGTGAAGTTATATTTAAGTTCGGTTAATAATTAAAAATCGACTAGCATATAAGCGACAGGTATTTCGATAAGCGTTAAGTGGTAGTAATTTATAAACGGCAAAGTTTAATTTGCTATTATCGTTTTTAATACTGGAATACGTTCCGGGGGGGGGGGGGGGGAAATGTTTTAA